>JANVCL010026398.1:0-10231 GCA_026546855.1 Erythroxylum incrassatum
CCCCCCCCCCCCCCCCCCCCCCCTTATCTATCTTTTACATGGTCTTGATACTTGTATCAGACTCTTTGCTTGGGTAAATCTCTTTCTTTTTTCTTATTTTTGTTTTCTTGTTCTCATCTGTATATTGTTTATTATCTTGTTTGTTTTTTAAGAGAATAAAAATGATTTCTTTGCAGATTAACTCCATCATGAATGTCTAAGATGCTTGCTTTCCACAATGTGCAGATTGATATTGAGAACCCTTGTATTATAATGGGTCAAGATAGTAGCAGAGACTTTCTGCATTCTGGAAATGACAAAGACAAGTTTTCGGTAAATATCTATTCCTGCAGTTGTGATCTGATGAGACCTATGCAGGCTATATTGACATTTGTTGTTCAGTTCTTTTTCAGGGCTACTTTTCTTCAACAAGTTGATGATCTCTTACACAGTGTCAACAGCCAATTGGCGGACGCAAATGGGCATCTTGATCATTTGGAGGCTTCGATAAAACCCATAGAAAGGGAACTGAATGAGTTGCAGGGAAAGATAAAAAATATGGAGCATATTGAAGAACTGTCGCAGCAAGTACAGGAATTAAAGAAGAAGCTTGCATGGTCATGGGTTTATCAGATAGACACGCAGCTCCAGGAACTAAGTGCAAAAATTGCAAAGTTTAAGGATCGTATACCCAAATGTCAAGCTAAAATTGACTGGGAACTAGTAAGAAACTATTGATTGCACCAAAATGTTTTGTGCTTACAAGATTGTTATTATAATCTATTACTAAATTTCTAATTTTGAATTTCATATTCCCAATATCTGTTGAATTTTGCATTATATAGCATACATGTTCAATTTTCTTATGGACAACCAAGATATGGGCTTCAAGCTGCTAGAACAAAGCATTGAGGCTGTTAATTCTTGTTTAAGCAGTGACTTTATCATGGAGAAATCACAGCAGTAACACCTTTTTTATTCTGGTTTAAACATGGTGTTGTTAGACAAAAAATTTTAAGATTCAAGTATGTTTTGGATTAATATTATGTGCATGTGAAAAATCCACTGCATACCCCCTATCTTCAAATTTTTTCCGTAAGGGCATTATTTTCACTTTATCCTATGCATGTTGTGTTCAGCGTAAGAACATTTTGAATTTGTTGAAATCTCTTGCATTACATATTTCTTGCCGTGAACTGCTTTTGTTAGTATGCTGGATGATATTTTTAACTTTGTAAGTTTGAAGTTGTTTCTGCTTCATGAATTAATTTTGCAAGCTTAACTCTCAATTTTGTCTTTTACAGGGAAAGGTGGAGTCCTTGAGGGATGGCCTTATGAAGAAGAAGGCGCAAATTGCACAGATGATGCAGAAAACATCAGAAGTGAGGAAAAAGCAGGATGAATTTCAGCACTCTATTTCCTTGGTATGTCAGTAGATGGATCCAAGTTTCTCTAAAATCTGGTGACAAAAGGATATGTTTAGAAACTGCTGCAAAAGCGTGAAGTAGTCTGTGATTAATAAATAAATAAATATATATATATATTTTATCATACCTTCCCTGCCTTCTTTGGAGCATGCTAAATGGTAATAAATAGTCAATATGTGGTTATTTTAACGTTGAATTTGAACTAAAATATTGGTAAAACCATGATAAGTACAAGATGAACTTGCTTGCTTAGTTTTGGTAACTACGTTTTTCTGCTCTCTAAGAAACCATTAGTTGCCTTTCATCTTTTATGGTTATATAGATAATGCATTAACTTTTTTCTCAGGCAACGAAAAGAAAGCTTGAGTTAGAAGAGGAGCATGAGCTCCAGAATAACCAGATTCTGAGCATGATGAAGCGTATCAGATCTTTAGAACAACAACTTAAGGAAATCCATGAGCAGCATGTGAAAAATACAGAGGTTTTCTGTCCATTTAAATTTGTTTACCACCTTTTTCTTCCCCAGTTTTCAGAGTGTTTACAATGTATTCATGCATTCGCTTAAGATGTATTCATGATTGAGTATTACCCTGCTGGTCATTCCTGCTCTCAGTTATTTGGAAGCTGTGTACCTTGACAAAGATCCTGGCGATATTGAAGATTCTCTGTTTATATCTGATGGGTTGTGTTCTTTTTCTTTTTAATATAAAATGGATGATGGTCATCAAGTTATCTTTTAGTGAGTTAAAAACAGTGATACAAAACCCTACTGTTGTCAGGGTATGTGGTATATAAAAACTGTGAAACTTCTGGAACTTGTTGTGCCAACCTTTGATTCTGGTTGGCTTCCTTGTACTATGAATAGGAACTTCGTGTATTACAGTGATTTATTGAATATGAAGCTAACAGTCGTCGTTGTGCCACTGACGACGAGGAAGTTAGTACTATTAGTAAGAACATTTTCAGGACTAAAAAACTTCTGAGAAATGCCAAAATAACAATGTTGCTTATACCTTCTGCCCTTATGATGTTTGAGTTTGGAAGCATTTTAACACTAGTTATCTCTGCAAGGTATTCTTAAGTAACACTTTTATGTCTTGGACTTTTTGTACTGCTGCAGGCTGAAGAATCTGAAACAGAGGAAAAGATAAAGGAATTGCAATATATGGTTGATACTGCTAATTCTGAACTTTCAAGGTTACAGACATTCATCTTATCATCTAAGTTACCTCTTTTGTCAATATGATTCTGATTACCTGGGCAATCTATCAAAATGTAGGTTAAAAGAACAAGAGAGTGTGTTATCGGAGACCTTTTTCAAGACTACAGATGAAGGCAGAAAAGTTACTGAAGAGGTATTCAGATCCTTTGTTGACTTTATATTTGGAGTCCATCCATTTCACATTAAAAAAGCAGTTAGAATCAGTATCAAATGATCTTTAGTTTTCATGTTATTCCTGAATCTGGTTATTGGTGATATATTCATTTGGCTTCCCAGTTCATGTCTTTGAGGATTCTTGTTAGCCATTAGTCTAATGCAAGGCCTATGAAATGTTCAATAAGTAATTATTGTCGAAAGTTGGGCAGGGCTTGCTGCTCCAGGTTTAGTTATGTCTTCTCTAAACTAAGTTCAGCATAAGTTACTAGCTTAATTTAGTATGATCATACTGTAGTAGTATGCCCAGATGATTAAATTGTTCTCACTGTAGATTGAAGGTTATGGGAAGAAGGAACGTGAAATCCGTGCACACATCCGTGACCTTCAGCAACATAAAACGAACAAGGTTCATTTAATTTTATGTATTTCCGGTTTTTGCTTTTGAATCTGACAATAGATCTTTCTGGGCTTTGCGAGTTCAAATCCAAATGTTTTATGCATTCATGTTCTTTTTCATGACATTGAAATCCCCATGCACAATGGTGATCATGTCATCACTTAGCTATGAAAATATTTGCTTGGCAGGTTACAGCATTTGGAGGAGACAGAGTGATTCAACTATTGCAAGCAATTGAGAGACATCACCAGAGATTCAATAGGCCACCTATTGGTCCTATTGGTGCTCATATCGTAAGTACTTGAAAACCTTACTGGACTTCACTCAATATGGGCACAGCATGAAGAGAAATGCATTGTAGCTACCTTACGAAGTGGCAGGCTTGACTTGATGAGACTGCAAAATTTTCACCATTTCTTGAAGTGCTGGCTTTAAAGTAAATGCGGTAGTGTTTTGTTGTGGTAGTTTGCTAGATTTTCAAACAGGGAGGGTTAGAATGTGTGAACCATTTACAACTCCACCTAACAACTTAAGCTTACGGATTGATTGATTTATTGACGTAGCTTTGATGGTTGAGACGTTTTGAGTTCAAATGATGCTGCCCTTTTTTTGGTTTCCTGATAGGAGAATTATAGATAACTTAATGGTTTGATATATATGAACTAAATGGAGAAATTAGATCACTCTAATTTATTGAATTCTCTATCTGAATCTTGGCTTGTGTGTTCAATTTGAGACTAAACGTTCCTATTAATCCGTAAATGATGTTCATGTGGTCACTAGATTTCTAAGAAACTCAAAACCACTGTGTTGTATTATTCAACTTAACACTACGGTGTTCCGTTCTTGATTAAAAACTGCAGAGTTTAGCTGATGGTGATACATGGGCTCCTGCTGTTGAAAATGCTATTGGGAAGTTGCTCAATGCGTTTATAGTAACCAATCACAAGGATGCTCTTCTTCTTCGAAGGTGTGCCATTGAAGCAAAATACAATAGCTTACAGATTATAATATATGACTTTTCCAGACCAAGGTAGTTGGATTATCGTTTTGTTATTTGCATGCCTGTCTCACCTCCAAATTATTATTCACTTTTGCGTTCCGTCTTCATTGATAGCTCTTACATTTTGTTTTAGGTTATTGATACCTAGCCACATGCGTCCCCAAACAAATAACCCAACAACACTCTCTGTTATTCATTCTGACAACGATACAGTGCTAAATGTTTTAGTTGATCTGGTAATCTATACACATGCTATCATTATTATTGTGATTTTGATTACGAATTGTACAACCTTTTACTTACATTCCACTTATTTCTCCAAGAATTTTACTTTCATGATCAATTTCCTTACATTATCCTTTTTCAGGGAAGTGTTGAGAGACAAGTGCTTGTAGAAGATTATGATGCTGGCAAAGCTGTTGCTTTTGAAAAAAGAATTTCAAATCTAAAGGAGGTTTACACTTTAGATGGATACAAGATGTAAGTTGGGATACATTGTATCTCTTTTGGATTCTGTGATATGTACTTCTTGATGAAATTACGGGTAAGTTTACATGGGACTGTATGGGGTATGCATGTGGTTTAATTGTATAGGATACAGAATGTAATTGCTTTTATTGGTTGATTTAAGCTAAAATCATCTATAATAATTGCTTTTATTGGTTGATTTAAGTTAAAATCATCTATAAGCAAGTGGGTAATTTTGTGGTTTATTGGCTTCCTTGTTTATGAAGGTGGAGGATATGTGCTGTTATTGGAAATGAACTGTATAAAAGCAGCAAATAATTCTTGGCTAAAACCTCTTTCGTCTGAGTGGATGTACAGATTATGGTCCTTATCCTCTGAATGTGTATCTACTGCTGAATCTCACTGCTTTCACATCTATTGTTAATATTTCATACTTCTTAGGTTTTCTCGTGGGTCAGTTCAAACTGTTCTTCCTCCAAACAAGAAACTTCGAACTGGCCGTCTTTGTGCCTCATACGATAGCCAAATTATGAGACTGGAAGAAGATGCAACATATGTTAGAAATGAATCTGAAGAGTGCAGGAAGAGAAAACGAGATTATGAGTTAAACCTGCAGGATCTTCAACACAATCTAAGGGCTGTGAAGGTTACAGAAGTCCAATTCTTTTTCTTACAAGCTATATGTGTTTAAGACACTTGTCAAACATCTTTCACTTCAATCTTTTTTACGGTTGGACTGTTTCCTTCTCCTTGGGGGCCTGTGTCTGTGTTTTCTGAAAATTGCTAGTTTCTCTGTTAAACTAATACAGGAATTGATGGTGATTATTGATCTCGAGTTACTGCAAATTGCATTTTAGAAGGCAGCTGCATAGAACCTAAGACCACCATCATTCAAATAAAGTGGGCACATTACCGTCATGTTACAGTTGTTTTCTTGAAGACTATTTCTTTTATCTGTTTTGGTGGGACTGCTGCCTAATAACTAGATTGGACTCCTATTGTGTTTGTTTGACTTGACAAGCATTAGTTGAACACTTCAGCACCCATGTGGGTTTAAGAAAATCTTAGTTAATCTGCATTATACATATTGTGTTGACAACACGAATCTTGATTAAATTGCTTCTTTTTCTTAGTTAATCTGCATTATACATATTGTGTTGACAACACGAATCTTGATTAAATTGCTTCTTTTTGGTCGAGAGTTGTTTATGGTGAATCATCTCCATCTTGTTGTTTTAATGTAGGAGAGACGTATGAATGCTGAAAGGGATTTATCTTCTAAGAAGCTGGCACTGCAGGATGTCAAGAGTTCACGTGCTCCAGAACGTAGTCCATCAGCTGTGTCGACTGTTGATGAGCTTCACCAAGAAATTTCTGTTTGTTCTGTGTTCCTTTTTGTTGTCCTCTTTCTCCTTTTTAACTTTTGACGATAGCATTATTGTGTAAATCTCCTATCTTTTTGTTCTGTATGTGATGGAAGTGTTTCTTCCCTCATGTTCTGATCTTGTTTTTGATGTTGCATAGATCATCCAAGAGAAGATTCAAGAAAAGAAAAATTTTCTGGAGATGCTCCGTAGCAGGATAAATGAAGCCGAGGCAAACACCAAGGATCTTAGATTATGTTTTGAGAATTTCTGTGGTATACTAACCATCAAAGTTTTGTTTCATTTAAAAGCATGTCAAACTCTGCTTGCTTTGTTGCCAATTATGTGAAATTTTAATGTAGACTCTGCGAAAGAAGAACTTGAAGTCTTTGAGAAAGCAGAGAGGGAGCTAATGGAGATTGAGAAAGATCTGCAATCTGCTGAAGCGGTCTCACTACCTTATCTCCATTCTATTCATACTGATATTAACTGTTGAGATTATAACTTGTACTGTTGCAATTTTTCTCAGGAAAAGACTCACTATGAAAGTATAATGACCAACAAGGTCCTTCATGATATCAAAGTGTCAGAGGCACAATATCGGGAGCTTGAAGAAAACCGTAAGGTGCAGTTTATGTTTTATAGACATAGATATCCAATCTCACAAGTTTGTTCCGACTCCACATTAAATGTTTTATGTTAAAACTTAATTTAAGCAGAAGAATATTCTCATTTTTAAGAATTAAGACTTTTTTCCCATATCCTGCTTCTAATATATGTTTTGTCAACTTAAGGAGAACTGCAAGAAGGCTTCTATAATATGTCCTGAGGATGAGTTTCTAGCTTTAGGAGGATGGGATGGGAGCGCACCGGAACAACTTAATGCCCTATTAAGTAGGCTGAATAAGAGACTTCAGAATGAGAGCCATAGGTAATGACATGATCTGGATCCTTGCAGCAATAGCACAACTTTCGAATTTCAGATAGTAAATATACTTTCTATAATATGGCAGGTATCCAGAATCAATTGAGGACTTAAGAATGCTGTATGAGTTAATGGAGCGCAAGATTTTAAGAAAGCAACAATCATACAGAGGTTTTCGAGAAAAATTGACGGTATGTGTTTCAATTTTGCCCCTTTCTGTTCGTTTTTACATTAAAATTTTATTTAGGTTTGACGAATTAATCCAACTGGGATGTGGTATAGCAAAATTTGTAGTTCTCTCAGTAACCTTTCCTGCATTTAGTGCCTACTAACAGAAGTCAAACCTTAACCCTTATAGTTGCAAGGCCAGAAGTTCAATACAGCTCCTAGCAAAGTTACATCTTCTTCTTGTGCAGATATTATGATCATGACAGAACTTTGGTTTTGATTTTCTTGTTTTACATGGTCTATGGTGGAAATGGCTAGCTGCATATTCTGTGTATGAACCAGCTATGGAAAATGTTAAAAAACACATTAGTGTGACACTAGCTTATTGGGCTCCACTTACTTCCATGATCCTTGAGCTTAGCTGCATGATATATTTAGTCTGACTAAAATTCATCCTGTATATACGCCTTATTTTATGAAGGTCAAAGTGGAGGAAAAGGTTTAGAAAAAGAGGAGAAAAATATTTATGCTTATGAAGCTAAGAAGTTTGTGGTTGAATATAAGTAATTTTGAATGTTTAGAGGTTTGATCTTGATGTGGATGGCTTGGAAGATGAGAAACATGCCAGTAACTTTGTGACCTTGTCTTTGTTCCAATTTTATCTTTCATATGGCAAGAGCAACAACGCTATGTCAAGTTTTACCTTGATATGGTTCATCAATTTTGTAGCTGTATTCTATACTTTCTTGTTTAAGCTTTATGATTTATGGTATTAGTTTATCATTGAAAATTTTAAATTGCACATGAAATATTCCATGCTGTAGTGAAAATGTCTTTGTTATTTTCCTTCAGTTTTGCCGGGAAGCATTGGATTTGCGATGGAGAAAGTTTGAGAGGACCAGAAAGGATATAAAGTGTCAGTTGACTTGGAAGTATGGATTCTGTTGACTCCATTTTTTTGGAGCTTATTCTTAACTATTATTTCAAGCAACTCATTACCCATTACGTATAGCTGTCTAACTATCTTTTTTGCAATAGGTTTAATGATCATCTAGGAAAGAAAGGGATTAGTGGGATGGTCAATGTTGATTATGAAAAAAAGACACTTAGTATAGAGGTAAGTGATTGTTCTGGAATGCTCATCCAAATGCACATATAAATAGCATCTGCTCTAGATTAATGTGCTTACTTTTTTTCTTGGGCTACAATAAGCATTTTTTCTGGAAGCTTACTCTTAACCTGCGCCTGTATCTGTTGTGTATTAGGTAACAATGCCCCAAGATGCATCATCCAGCACCGTCCGTGATGCTAGAGGCCTTTCGGGTTTGAACTTTATGCCTTTGTTTCCTTTTTAGATAATTTCAGCTTAGGTAGATGCTCCTAAGTGCTGATACATGAGTTGAAAAAATAAATTAATTGTTGGATTTATCAGTGGTTTATAATTTCATGTAATTTAGCAACTTTATCTTTCTTGCACCAGCATCATCTTGCAAGTTATGCAATTCTTTGCAAAGATTAATGGAAGATATATTCCGAGTCTCTGACCCAAACCAGGCTTCATAACGCAGAAACCTCATTATTTGTCATTCTTTTGTTTAACTACTTTGCATACATACACATAGGTTGTTGCGAAGATAGGTACATTTCAACAATATGCAGAGTTGCTTATGCCATGATGTTTTATACTTGTTGATTAGGCGGTGAACGTTCTTTCTCAACAATATGCTTTACATTAGCTCTTCATGAGATGGCTGAAGCTCCATTCCGAGCTATGGATGAGTTTGATGTATTTATGGTAAAAAACTTCACTGATACTCACTTAGTCATTTATAAGATTGGAGTCATCATAATCTAGCTATTTGCTGCATTCTTTCTTCTGTCTGTGTAGATTAATCAAGATGCTGCATATTCTAAGTCTATTTTTGAATGAAAGGCTGGGTCAGTTTAGGGATTTATTTTTTGATGAGTATGTTTTTTCACCCGTTGGAATGGATCTACAGGATGCAGTTAGCCGGAAAATCAGCTTAGATACTTTACTGGACTTTGCTTTGACACAAGGATCCCAATGGATAATTATCACTCCTCATGATATCAGGTTACCTCTTTTGCTTCAAATTCCCCTTAAATACATTATTCAGCAACATTTATACCTGCAATGATTTTGTTTTACTATATTTTTATAATTGAAATCTACTCAAGAGTTAACTTGGAGAATAAGCTTGTTCCTATTGTGATGACTTTAAGTTACATGTGATTGAATACGAGTGGAGACTAAAATCGTATGTGCAGTGTTGAGATCACAATCTAACGTCATGTTTTGTGTATAAACAGTATGGTAAAACAAGGGGACAGAGTAAAGAAGCAACAAATGGCAGCTCCTCGATCTTGACATGTTCTGTGCAACTCTTATATGTATATATTTGTACTTAAAGCAAGCAATATGTATGTTGAAGTGATTCTAATGATGATAAATTGAAAAGGTACTATAGCTTTTATATGAAGCATCGACGATAACCATTGCAACTATAGGTTGCATAGAATAATTTCTAAGATTCTTGCTTTTGCTGCATAACCATTGATAACTTTGTGAGCTTTCATTAATACAATTACTTGTTGAAGTTGTCAATGATTGAAAATCAATACCATGTGTTTCTTTACCAATTAAGGATAAAGTTGTGTACTACTATACTTCTTTAATTAGATTTTGCATATTAGTGAGGTTTTTAATGGTTAAAAAATTTAATTCATTCATTAAAACTGTGAATTTTTTAACTTTTTAGTTTAGTTTTTAACTTTTTGATTTAATTTATTTTAATAAATTTTGTTAAAAAATGATAAGTTTATTAATTAATCAGTCTATTTTTATAATTTAATAAGTTTTTATAAACTAAAATTAATTAATAAATTTCCAATTTTTATTCTTCAATAAATAAAGATGATTTTTTAATCATATTTTAAAATTTAAATTTTATTTAATTTTTAACTAATTTTTGAATATGGTTTAACTAAGGATGACAATTGTACTCGAACCCGATGGGTACTCGATAAAATTACCCGAATGGGGGCAGGTATGGGGAGCAAATTTTTCCCGGTGGGGCGGGTATGGGGGGTTAATAACAATA
>JANVCL010026444.1:0-10229 GCA_026546855.1 Erythroxylum incrassatum
CATCAATCAAGCATAAAAACCCAATTAAGCAATTAAAACATAAATAACCAATTAAACAATTTAAAAGCAAATAAAAACAAGGTCTAACATCTGTTCCATTTTTGATCCTTTTAGAAACCAAATCTCACTTGGAGTTCTTCATAAAAGTTGTAAATCTAGAAGTGTTCTTTCAAACCGTCTAAAAACAAAGTCAATCCAACATTTGTAGTGGGAGTTATAGCAATTGCTCTAAGATAGGTACAATTTGAATGATGGTATAAACATGTTTGTTTCGTTTGGGTATAACTTCCTCATCCGACCTCCAAATAAAGTGATTATTGAAGCAATAGATTCCTAACGTCTTTTACTGTCTCTCCATGAAAATTTGTATCTTTTAGAGTGGTGTTGAGAGAGCTTGCATTAGAGTAAATGAGAGGTCGGTTGGGAGAGCATGATTTGGGTATGAATGCGCTTTAGCTTTTAAGTATATCTTGAGCTGTAGAACTCCGATTGAGATGATTCTTGATTCAAAACAAACTAGAGACTTAGAGCTACAATTTGTTTAAAGAAGGCTAGTTATAATTTGGGTGATATACTAGTGTGGGCACACCAACCTAGTGGAAAAATGGCAAATAACCCTGCAGGGTAATAAGCACAAGGTTTATGAGTCAGGTTGTTGGGCTCCGGAAACGGGGTCCAACATATTATGGTATCAGAGCGACTAGGTTTAGGTCCAAGTTTGGGAATAGGTTTTGGAGTATCCTACGTATGAAATAGGTAGCTTAAGACATGAAATTTGTAATTTGTTTCTCATGATTTGAAATTGTTTTATACGATTTGAACTGTTTTACGTACTTTGAAATTTGTTTTGTTTAAACTAAAGATTTTCAATGGTTTTCTATTCAAGGAGTGAAAAATGTTGCCTCGAAGATGAACTCGAGGAGCTCTGACTCGATCTGGCTCTCGCCAAGGGAGCACGGATGAATCTTATGTCCCGCAAGATGCTGGGACACACTCTGCTCTTGATCCTGAGGCACCTAGTGTGCAACATGAAGTGCCACCGCCTCCTCCTCGTATACCTTTTATGGACCTGCAGTTCTTTCAAGCCTTTGCCTAGGATTTCACATATGACATAGGCCAAGGGTTGCAAGTCCCGATGCAGGCTCTAAAGAAAAGGAGTGGCCAGTATGATAAGCTCCGCAAGTATAAAGCTGTAGATTTCTATGGGACTACAAATCCTGAAAAGGCTGAAGCCTGGTTGAAGAGGACCGAGAGGGCTCTGATTCAGATGAAGTTCTCATATGAGGAGAAGTTAGATTATGCAGTGAGCTTGCTACAAGGAGATGCTCTTCATTGGTGGGAATCAGTGCCCCACAGTCAAGTGATGCTTCCGGTGTTATCCTGGAGGGATTTTGTGGAAGTGTTCAGGAAGAAGTACCTCTCGAGGGTGTATATCCAAGAGAAGGCTAAAGAGTTCCTAAATCTCACGCAGAAAGACCTGGGTGTGAGTGAATATGAGCTGAGGTTCACCCAGCTGTCACGGTATGCGGCCAACATTGTTGCTAATGAGGAGGATAAGTGCCACAAGTTTGAGGGAGGACTGCATTTAGGGATCAAGGAGAAAGTCCTGATCCATAATTTCTGTGACTACCAATAATTGGTAGATGCTACACTTCAGGCTGAGAAGCTGAAAAATATCAGAAATGAAGTGAGCAGGAAGGGGAAGAACAGGGAGTAGTCTACTAAAAAGGGGATGAGTACTCCAAGGCATGAGAGGAGTACAAGGAGTTACCATACTCAGAGTGAAGTGGGGAGTAGTAGTCCTATCAAGAACAAGCAGGCAAGAGCAGTTTCAGGGCAAGCCTCGAGTGTAGGAGGCACTGGAAGAATGGGGAGGAGCAAATACACAAACGCTTAATGTGAGCATTGTGGGAAACTTCACAAGGGAGAATGTTTTAAGCTACTTGGAGCATGTTACTGATGCGGAGAGAAGGGACACTTGATCAAAAACTGTCCCCAAGTAACAAGGCAAGAGGGGTTCCAGATGCAAGCCCCAAGAAGAGTAGAAACTGTGGGAACCAGGCCAGTCACAAAGGTGGGTAGCTTTGGAACTACAAAGAAGACTATTCCTCCAGGAAGGCCAAGGGGTCAGGCACAGGCCAGGGTTTTTGCTATGACTAGAGAGGAAGCTGCAACTGCACCTGAAGTTGTTACGGGTATGACTTGGCTATTTAATTCTGCTGTATATGGGTTAATTGATTCTGGCTCCACGTATTTATTTGTTTTTGTAAGCATGACATTACATGATGCTCTTCATTTGGTGAAGAATCAAGGTCAGATCATTTTGAATCTTTTAGATTTTTGAAAGAATTTTAGTTCATGGAGTTTAGAAAATGCATGGGTTTAAGTATTCTAAAATCAATTTTAGTAATTTTGCATTGTGGGATTTTCAATTGGATTCCTATTGAATGGGGTTTTTCCATTGATGAAGGAAATCAAAAGAGGCAAGAGGAACAAAAGGAGAGGCATTTTAAACAAGTTTTAAGCAAGGAATTCAAGGTCGGTACAAGTTTATAATAAAGTAAATAAGCAACTAATGTTTTCTTTAAATCAAGGAAGTTTAATGATTTCAATTGCATCATAAATATTACATTTATTGCTTCTTGAATGAATCGATAAATTGCTATATGTGTGATATATGAATTGTGTTGATGATTTATGAAAACACTTTGAAAACGATGGAAATGAGTTTGGAAAGAATATAAAAATTATTTTTGAACGGTATTATGTTTATAAAATATCATGTTTTCGAGAATGTGCCATTTTGGACAACAAGATTACAAGTTATGAAATACATGTTATGTGGTTTTGGTTTGGTCCATTCTGTTGTCAAGTGCACTTTAACTAAAGGCTTCTCCTGCCTTCCTGCTAGTGGTATGGAGCTCCTTCAAGGACTCCCTCATATTTACTATTACATAAAACCACTATATAGGATTGTATTAGTTCGTTTTGTTCACGACTACACAGGACCATTATATGAGAATGTGTTAGTTCGTTCTATTTATGGACCTCCCAAACCATTTTGATGTGCTTATGTGCTTTTGATATGTTGACAAGTTTGATGCATACATGATTTTTCTTATTGCGAATTTGGTTGAAAACTTAAGAACCATGTGTTTTATGAACTCAATGAGAATTTTCTATAACAAATGAATATTTCAAAGGTTTTGCTTATTTTTCCGTTATAAACTGTTACCTACATGCTTTGAAGCTCACCCCCATTTTCGTCCCATCTTTAGATGAAGAGAATGAGATTGAGTGATCAAGAGTCAAGGTATCACTCTGATTATGCATATTTTGTATCTGAAGTTTGTTCATGTAAAACAAGGCTTCAGTCGCATTTCAGGAATTATTGGGTTTTGTATCTCTTATATTTTGGATTTTGATACTAATGATTTAATGTGGCTTGGAATGCCATTAAGGCTTCGTAAACTATTATTTTTGTTGTTAATGAAATATGAATTGTGTATGGATGATGACGATGATTTTTGAACATGAATTGCTGATATACATAAATATATATATATATATAAGTGAGACGTTATGGAAAAGAAAAATAGGAATTTTGGATGATGAGAATTGGATGTAGGTGATGAATAAAATAAGTAGAGATTGGAGAGTTTAATGAAATAAAAATTTGTAATTAAATTTTTATGAATGATGTGGCATTAGAGGAAGTGAAGTTGGAACAAATTTTCAAGTCCTTCGTAGGGGTAAAATTTTATGTACTAATTTCAAGGGAAAAAACTAGATTAATCTAGGCTGATTTGGACAAAGTTTTCTTCTTTAAAGTTGTAGCTTGTCCTCTTAGCTTTCCAACGGTATAAAGTATGCAATTTTTAGATATCGAGGTTGAAAGATATGACTATTACAAGTTAGGATGTCACAGAGGATGTATATATGGGACAACTATAGTAATTGAAATGATTTAGAACGTTTGATGACGTGAGGAAGACCCCGTAGGAATCCCTTCGTCTGATGCTTCTTTGACCAAGCCTTCGTCTGATGCATCTTTGACCAAGCCTTCGTCTGATGCATCTTTGACCAAGCCTTCTTCTGATGCTTCTTTGACTAAGTCTTCTTCTGATGCTTCTTTGACCAAGCCTTCGGCCGATGCTTCTTTGACCAAGCCTTCGTCCGATGCTTCTCTGACTAAGCCTTCGTCTGATTCATCCTTGACCAAGCCTTCGTCTGATTCATTTTAGACGGAATCACTTCGTCTGATCCATCTATACTATTGTAAATTCAAGGTTTTGACCCTATAGATGGCAAAATCTCTCTTCAAGGTCTTCACAACAGGTGTAGATCTCGAAGTCCTCTTTAAAACTATCCTAATACGATCTTAATTAGATATCTCTAGTGAAAGTATGCCAATTGTCCCAAGATAGGTACAATATGAATGAGGGCAAAATCATGTTTGATTCTTTTGGCAATAACTTCAACATTCGACCTCCAAATGAAGTGATTCTTAAACCAATAGATTCCTAACACATTCCCCTATCTCTCTATAAAAAGTACTAACCTCTGGGGACACTTTGGATGTTTAGGCATATCTTGATCGGTAGAGCTTCAAATGAGATGATTCTTATTCCTAAATGAAATTGAGACATGGAGCTACAAATGCTCTGAAGAAATAAAATTTTAATTCAGTCTCTACGACTTTCAATTTTTGATGGAAGTTGAGTATAGTGTACTATTTCAGTTTAATAACAGTCCGAAAATGTTTGGGGTACTACTTTTAGATTTCTGAACCAAATTGAATGACTTTAGTGTCATTAGAAACTTAAGACAATAGGGAGCAAATGTTCTAAAGAAGTCAAATTATAATTCCAGTTTGAGGTTTCTCAAAATCTGTCCTGAAATTGTAGAAATGAGTTTGATTATGATTACTGACTAGTGAGGGCACACCACCCTTAAGGGATGCGCATTCGAATGTCACTTAGAACTTCGGGCACGTGTTACTGAAATAACCCTTCAGGGTAATACGCTCACATTTTATGATTCCAAGTGTTGGGCTTCGAAAGTGGAGTCCAACATTGTTTGGTATCAGAGCAAGAGTTGGACTCTAGAAATACAGGATAATTGAAGATCACATTTTATGACTCTGAATGTTGGACTCCAAAAATGGAGCCCAACATTAAATACTTCTTCGGATTGAACAAAAATAGGAATAGATTTTGATCCTAATGATTCATTTTGTTTTGCACTCATTTTCAAAGGTTTTGTAAGCTCTGATACCAACTTGACAGATGAGAAGAAGAAGAAGAAAGAAAATACTTATGTTTTTCATTATTCTTTAAAACATACTAATTATAATGTACGATAATGGAAGAAATCCCAACAATTAATCCTATAGCTAGAAATCAAAATTCTAGGAATATATTTACAGCTTTACAATCCCAATAATTATGTAGAAAAAATCTCAACAAAAAATATACAGTTTAAAAATTTACTGAGCAAGGTTTGAAGCAAAAACAGTTAAATTCGACCTATAGTCAACATATTGAGTTTGAATTAGTTGGAGTTGAGTTTAGGGGTGGACTCAAACTTAGAGAATTAGTTCAACCTGACTCAAAACAACCTAAGTTATTTTAGTAAAATAACATCGTTTTGGTATAATTAATTATAAAGATATTATTTTGTCTTATAAATTCTTCAATATATTAATCAAATGATATTGTTTTAACCAATTATATCAAAACAATGTTGTAATTTTAACTCAAATTCAATTTATATTCTGGTCAAATTTGTACCATAAAAAGGAAATCAAGTAAAATATGAATCATATCAAATTTATACCATAAAAAAGGAGGTCGATGATAAAGTAAACACATACAAAAAGGAGGTGAATTATGTGTAAAATATAAATTTGCAAGATACTTTCAAATTGATAAGATCTTACTAAACAAAATAAATTTATAAATGGAAGGGTGTTATAAACTTTCGAAAGGATCGTGTTAACGTTGAAAATAAAAGGAGCCTGTTAATTGAAAGGAACCTGTTAACACTCAAAACAAAAGGAGCTTGTTTAATGAAGAGGAGCCTGCTAGCGCTAAAAAAGAAATGAGTTTGTTCAGAAGATAAAATCTTGTTAAACGAAAGGAGCTTGTTAAATAATACCTTCTAAACGATAAGAGCCTGCTAAACGATAAATCATGTTAAAACACTTTAAAACAGAAGGCGCCTGTTAAAACTAAAAAGAACCTCTTGCAAGCTAAAAATAGAAAGAGCCTATTATAAAAGTGAAGGACCCTCTTGCAAATATAAAACACAAACACTATAATGTGGAAATTTAAAGTTAAAAAGAGAATGAGAATGACACAGTCGATTTATATTAGTTCGGCTTATAATTCAAGCCTACGTCTAGTCCCCAAGTATCCAACTTAAGTATTTCACTAAAATTTCAAATACTAATTTGACGAGTCTCTTCAAACTCACAAGTACATATTTTTTAAGATTTTTCAATCTTCCACATTAGTAGTATTTAACTAGCCTCTACAAGTTCCCAACAAATGAAAAAGTGATTTGCTCGATATGAGCTTCAATCATTTCTCTCAAGAAGTATTTTCACTTTTAAGGCATAAGAAATATGATAAAGGTATAACTTTTAAGAGTATTGATGTCGTTGATGTATTTCAAAAATCTAGCTTCTTAACTTCTTGTTCGCAACTGCAATGAGTCTTTCTTAAATAGATATTTTCTTCAACTAACTATTGCTTCATTTCGATTCTGAATTGACTTTGTGTCTAACGAATCTTCTATATTATTTCTGCTGAAATTTTCCAATATTTAGACATTAAGAAATAAATATGACAATGTATTGGAGCTAACTGACGAAATATATGATTATCCTTCCGGATATTGTTCAATCATTTATAATAAGGTAAGATCATTGACAAGATTCTTGCTAGAAAGGAAGCATTATTTTTATTATTTTATTTCTTTTTAGGAATCATATCATTGCCTATACAAGAAACTAAACCCAATTTAAATTTTGAAATATTATGTAGTTATCACCAAAAACATTAACAAATAAACCTTGAGCTTACTGTCGACTTAAATATGAATCATCTCATTGTCATCTCTAGATTGGATCATGTAGGTTCTTCTCTAACATGACTTGATATCAATCACCCGACAATTTGTTCTTTCCAATATTCGACCCAGAATAGGGTTCTTAAGTTTTTGAGGTTTCATAAGCTGATAAAAAGACAAGCAAAGAGTATATGTTACAATAAAGTGGCGCTTAATCATTGTTAGACTCTCCCCTGTAGCATTTCTTTGCAGACTAATTGGAATGTTCCAATCCAAACATAAACAACAAACAAGCTCCTGAGACCTGAGACTCTTATACTGGTATCAGGTTACAGAGATGACTTAGCTTTGTTCTTCTGTGTAGACCTCAGTATTGGGCACTTGATTAAACTTTGACTAGGTCCAGAGAGTTGTTGTCTGAAGCCTACTTCTTTTGAAGTCACTTTTTGAGGTTGAATAAAACAATACTTTTTCATTTTTAGACTCTATAATTGTATATAGAGATAGTAACGAATCAGAATTATTAATTATTAGATTGACTTGATCTTTTAATAATGGCTTATGTTCAGTTTAAATTTTAGTTAATATTTGTTTATTAGATTAACTTGACTCGGTCTTCTAATAATGGCTTATGTTCAGTTTGAATTTTAGTTAATATTTGTTTAAATTATTTAAAATAATATTATTTTAATGTTAAGTTTTAAATATTTTATAATAAAATATGCAAATGTTAGAATTATCGCATTAGCTAAAATTCAATTAACCTAAAATTAATCGGCTGGAACCATTTGCCATACTTATTTGTGCACCGCTTGGATTGTGATAAAGAGAGAGGAATTGTGTTGTGCTGTCTAATATTAAATTCTGAAAGCTGTAATGACATAGACATAAAAAGGAGAGAAAGAAATGTGTCAAACAAGACATGCGCCATGCCATCCAATACATTGACCGCGAATGTTTTCCAGACAACTTGCTCAAACACAGCATTATACATGGGGCAAGTGTATAAATAATTTAGATATTATTACTCTTATTAGTTATGGCTAGCAATATTGAATTTTATTGACTTTTCTTGAAATTCGGTTTTTTATGTTAAAAATAATAACTTATTTTTATAGTATTATTTAATTATTATATAAATCTTTCTATTTAGCTTTATTTATCTATAATTCTAAAACAGCATATTATAATTTAATAATTTTAACATGACATTATTTTGATATCACTAATTAAAACAAAGTCGTTTTGATTTATAAATTTAAAATTTTATAAATTAAAATGATATCGTATTAATAATTTTAAAATGATATCATTATGATGAATTGATTTAAACCATAGGAGCGAAATTTCCAATTCAAGCTTATTTTAAAATTTGGTTAACTTAGAATCAAGTTGAAATTTTCATTTTTAAAATAAATTTTTCTTAAATATATTAATCTTCATCGCATCTATTAGTTAGAAGTATAACGTTAACTAGGGGTTACTAACAAATTAGCTAGGCATAAAAATTCAAAAATCACTTATTATCATTAGACTAGTCATGATCAAGTTGAAATTGCTGCAGTGACTGTTTGGATTACATTCAATTCACAAAATAGCTAATCAGCTTATTGTCCAGTAGCTCATGGACCACCCTACACAAGTTTGACCAATATAATTTATTTTCAGAAATTTTATAGAATTTATTATTAAAATAAGAATAGTTTATACATATCTTGTTCATAGTTAATTACATAATAATTTATATTAAAATAATTAAAAGATTCATTCTATAAATATTTTTTAGTACTATAAGATATTTTTAAAAGCAATTTAAAATAATAAAAATATTATAAGATGTATTGTAATCATAAACATGTGATAAGCAAAAGAATTTATGAAATTGGACAACTTTTGATTAAATTCCATCCCTCAGCCAGAAATGTCGACCGGTTTTGTTTTTATATTCAGGGATATTCTCCATCCGTTTATGTACAGTTAAGAGCTAGCAAACCTTAAACTTGTATCACATAACTGGCTTTTAGAACTTTCTAAGTGGCTGGAAGAGATTGGCTATGTTGTCCAAGCTTTTAATTCTTCTGGTGTCGCTCATTACCTTGGCGGCTGCTGCTCAGGACCTCAGTTTCATCTATAATGGCTTCAAGTCATCAGCCAATCTAAGCCTTGATGGTATAGCTACTTTCACCTCCAATGGCCTTTTGATGCTCACTAATGGAACCAAGCAAAACCAAGGTCATGCCTTTTATCCAAACCCAGTAACATTCAAAACCTCTGCCAATAGTTCTGCTTTCTCTTTCTCGACCTCTTTTGTGTTTGGTATTGCATCTGAATATCGTAATCTCGCTGGTCATGGACTTGCTTTTGTAATCGCTCCTACTAGAGGCCTACCAGGTTCTCTTCCAAGCCAGTATCTTGGTTTGTTCAACCTGACAAACAATGGCAAAGAGAGCAACCATGTTTTTGCTGTGGAGCTTGACACAATCGATGGCCGGGAGTTCAGTGATATTAACGACAACCACGTTGGGTTCGATATAAATGGTCTAACATCCGTTAAATCGACTCCAGCAGGTTATTATGCTGATCATGGAGGTAAGTTCACCAACTTGAGTCTTATAAGTGGCAAACCAATGCAAGTTTGGGTGGATTATGATGGAATAAGGAAGCAAATTAATGCCACTTTAGCTCCAATTCGTGTTGATAAACCAACTAGGTCACTTCTATCTTTGGACTATGATTTGTCACCAATATTAAGGGATACCTCGTACGTTGGCTTCTCATCAGCTACTGGTTCTATCGAAACATCACACTGTATCTTCGGTTGGAGCTTTAAGATGAATGGTCAAGCTCAGGCATTGGAGATCTCTCAATTCCCTAAGCTTCCTCGAATGGGTCCAAAGAAGGCATCAAAACTGTTAACAATTGGGGTACCTGTGATATCTGCGATTCTGGTGATAGTTGCAGCATCAGGTATTGTTCATTTCATAAGACGGAAAAGAAGATTTGCAGAAGAGGTTGAGGACTGGGAGATTGATTACGGGCCACATAGATTCAAATACAAGGATTTGTATATTGCCACAAAAGGATTTAGAGAAAAAGAGTTGCTTGGTGTTGGTGGATTTGGGAGGGTTTATAAGGGTGTGCTACCAAAATCTGAG
>JANVCL010026470.1:0-10229 GCA_026546855.1 Erythroxylum incrassatum
TATGTAAAATATTTAAAAATTATTGTTATTTCAAATTAATTGTCATTATTATTTATTATTAATATTTTTGAAAGCATAGTTAATATAAACAATAAACTAGTAAAGTATACAGTACAACTGTATAATATATCAATATGAACTATTTTGCAATTTTGAAAAAATTTAAGAACTATTTTATAAATTTAAAAATTATTCCTAAACGGTACCCGGTACCGACCGGTACTGGTACAGTTCTATTCTAGAGCTCAATCTGATACTGAGACCGATACGGTATTCATAACATTAGTTTCTGCATATTTATCGCCAACACCTAAATAATAAAACTAAATAAAATAAAAATAAACTCTTAAAATTTTCTAATTTATTAAACTGGAAGAGAATTGCCATTAAACTTTTTTTTTCTTTTTTTCTCCCGTGTTTCTCTCTCCTACCCTCATCCCTCTCCCCCCTCCCGTGCCCTCTTCTACTTCTCTCTCTTTCTTTCTTTCCTTTTTCCCCCCCTCTTTCTCTTCTTCTTTTCTTCTCCTTCTCCATTCCACGTTGCCATCCTCTCAAATTCTAGCTTTCCAGAAAATTTTCCAGATTTTTAGTCCCCTTTCTAACCATGTTTTCATCCATTATCTCAATATAAACATTCTTATGCACATTCTATCAAAAATAAAAACACAAATATAGTCCCTTATCTTGCAAAATCAACAAAAAAACCTAAACAATGATAAGTCTACGAAGAACACTGCAGAAAACTCGGAAGAACAGAAACTGTCGTCGGTTTTAGGGAAAGAGGAAGAAGAAACTGAAATAAAACCTATTTAATTTAAGTTTAGGGTTATGGGTCGGGTCGGGTTTTATTTCTTCTCTTGAGTTTGAGATGAGTTTAAGTAATGGATTTTTGGTCTTCAGGTTACGGGCTTTACACACTTGCCTTCCAATTCTAAAAACTATAGATTTTAGTTAGAACATTCACTCTGGCCTTGTTCTTAATGATTTTTTAAGCAACGTGGTTCTCTTAGAGCCCATTCCTTTTGCTTGAAACTAGTTATCGGGGAAGATTCCTACGTCTTTGAGCGTGTTTGCTATTTTTGCCTCTGTAAATTTCAGTTCTAATCGATTTTCTTGAGCTCTGCCACCTGGCATCTAGGGGTTGAACGGGCTTAGGTCACTCGACTTATCTGATAGTATGTTTGAGGGTGAGCTTCTGACATTTATTGAACAACTTGCATGGTTTTAATTTGAACAAGAATGATTTTAGTGTCCAAGTTTCTGATGGGATTGAGAGTTGTTTGTTGCTGAGAACTGTTAATTTTAGCATGAACTCAATTTCTGGGTACGTTCCATACATAATGCATAGGCTTGGCTTGTGCAATCATTTCAGTCTATGCAACAACTTGTTAAGTGGCTAAAAATTTTAGGATGATTTAAAAAAAAAGTTTTTTGGTGACAAATATGCCCCCATAAAATTAATGAAATATGTTATGTTTTTCTAACAAAGGTGTAACATAATCGGGGTTATTTTTGTCCGTTTAGAAAACTTTAAGATTCTTCTTGACCGAATTAAAAGGATAGGGTTTAAATTGAATTTTGTTGTAAATATTTTGATTTTTTTAAAACTTTTTGCCTTTAAACTTAAAAAAGAAAATTTCTTTAAATAGTAAAATTACAGTCATTCTTAAAAAAATATTTTATTAGTATTTAAATTTTATTGAATTATTTCAGCAAAAACTTTATAAAAATTATGTTAGAATAGTCATTCTAATTTTATCACATGTTAATTGTTTGTTTGTTTCCACCGTGAGTTTTTATTTTCCTATTTTTGCTTTCAAATTTAGTAAAAGATATGTTTAGTTAAATTTATGGTTTCTGTTTCTATTTTATTTTTCATTTTTATAACTTATGATAACTATATGACTCGTTTCTATTTTTTATTTTCACTTTTGTCATAATTGGATTTACCATGTATAAAATATATTCTGTTTAATTATTTAATATTAATTATTAACAAAAATTATGAATAATGTGATATTACTAATTCAATTTATTATATTTAATTTAAAACCTAAAATTGTTTTAAAAATTAAAATATTACAAAATTTACAATTATTTAACAAAAATATTTTAGGTCAAAATACACAAATTCCAAAGTTTTGAAGATATTCATTTATTAAATAACTTTTAAATATTAGATGCTTAATTACAAATAGTAACATTAAATAAAGATATTAGTTTATAAATAAAATTAACATTATTTGATTTGTATAATTTATTTAAATAAATATAATAATTTTATTTCTATAAAAATTAAATATTTACTTAATTATTTCATAAAATTAATTAATTTATTATAATATTTATATTATTAGTAATAAAATATAAAACAACTACTTTTTAATTTTCTATTTTTGATTTTAATTTAGTAAAAATATTTATTATTTTGAGTTTTTTGGCTTCTATTTTTAATTTTGATTTCTTTCAGTTTCATATAACTTATAGAAAATAATAAAAACTAGCTTATTATTATTATTTTTAATAATTTCATTTATTATCAATTTAATATATATTATTTAATAATATCATAATTAATATAATTTAATATTTCAATTTTATAATCAATTTTTTAAAATATAATATTTTTAAATTTGTTATTTATTTAATAAATATAAAATAACTAAATTTCAAAAAATTTAAGAATATGTCATATGTTATTAATTTATAAATAAATTTTAATCATTAAATTCCTTATTTTAATTAAATGTAATATATTATTTACTAGTGTTTATTGAAAATATTATACAATAAGTTAAAATTCATTAATTAATTAAATTAATTTTCTTTGAATTTTATATAATATTTAATTATTTTCAGTAACAAAATATAATTATATTAATGTTATCAACCAAGCATATTTTTTGTTTTCATCAAAAAATAAAAACCAAAAAGAAAATAGAAAATAGAAAACAAAAACTACAAAAAAATAGAAGTGAAATTAGATATAGCTTTAAAATGTTTTCATTTTTGTTTACAAAACTAAAATCACGAAACAAACCAAAAATTACAAAAAAATAAAGGTGGAATTAAAAAACCTAAACAATCAATCATATAATATTTTTATTTAAAAATTAGATATAAACTTAATATATTTCTTTAACATTTCTAATATTATAAAGTCTTTTTAAAACAATTTAAATAATAAAATATTTTAAAATAATTAAAATTATAGGAAAGTATTTGTGATTTACCTATTGTTTAATTTACATTCATTTCAAAATTTTCAACTAATTTTCATGAACATGATAAGATGAAAAAAAAATTAAAGTCTAGTAGTCTAAGGAGAGAGATGAATACCAAGACTCATCCTTGAAATATAGTGGTTTTTAGACATATCTAAAACAAAATTATTGTATAAAGTTTTCGGTATATTAATGATGAAAACAAATAAAGAGTAAGGATAAAGTTCGTCGGCTTAAACAAAGTGCTAGGTTTAACAAGTATATCTCTTATGTCACTAGACTTACGAGCAAGGACTAAGTTAATTGGGGCTCAGTTTAAAAAAATTATATGATTACTACGTGTCAAAATTTTAATAGCAATTGTTTTTTTGGCATACTTTTGATGTTGACAGCAGGCAGAGTTTATATACAAAATTCTAGTACCTATAAATGCGAACTGACGACTAATACAGTATCTAATCTATAATTTATGGGATACTCTCTAATCTAACGATTTACAGGATATTCTAATGTAATAGGAAATTTAATCAAATACAATCAATATACATGATTTGGCCACACTCTTCCTCAAATTGGTGAATAGTTATTCTTCATTCTCAACGTGGACACAGCAGTCTAAAAAATTGAGTTGCTCAAACCTTTAGTGAGAGTGTCAATCAATTGACCATGGGTAAACACATAAGGTCTTCAAATTAATCCATTCTCTAACTTTCCTTGATGAACTGCCATCCTACTTAATCTTCAAATCTTCAATAATAATCTTCAACTAGAGTAGTTCACACACATAATGACCCCCCTCCCAAGATTTTAAAAAATTAAATATTTTTTGTTTTAAATATATATATATATGAACAAAACTTTATCTTGAAATGTGTCGCGCAACCACCGTCAATGTGATTGTGAAAGATTATATGAAGAGGGGTGTTTTAAATTTTTTCTTTCACATGGAGGTGATTAGACATTAACCCCACAAGGTTTTGAACAAATTTCAAGGACAGACCACTACCAATAACGACATGGAAAGCAGTCATGGGCTTTTCGATGACATCGGTAGTTATTGAATTGGGATCTTCCTTAAAAAAGTTAGTAGCGGTGGTCCAATTACCTTCAATGGCAGTTTTGTACAGTGGCAAGCAACAATCGACGTGAGAAGGTAAGGCAAGGCTGGCATGTCTGACCATTTTTCTTGACTTTTTGTTCTTCCATCACGTCTGCTTTTTATATCGACAAGTTTTATAATATTTATTCCACAATAAGATTTAGGGATGTTTCAGCGAATGCATGTATGACCGTTTGATCAATAATTTAACTAAGTTGTTGCGATAGGAAATGAGTTTTTTAGGCTTACGAACAGTAGGGTATATATATATAAGAAAAGGAGATCCAATTATTTTTTAGTATATTTGACAGATGCTACCTCTTTTATGGAATTAGTAAATATTGGTTCTAACTAATTTTTTTATTTTGCAGTTATGAAAAAATACTTTAAAAAATTAAGACCGACTGTGTTAGTCATCATCGTCTGATTTAAATCAGAATGTTAATAAAGTACCTCTAGCATCAAAGGAAATTATTATTGAAGAACTTGTGATTGACTTAGAAAATCTTCCTTCCGATCCAGAATTGAGACTTAATATAATAGAGTATCATCTTAAAAGGTCCTTGTTAACTTCGAAATCATAACTTTCCTCAAACTATTGATGGAGATTGTAAGTGGAGATTTATTATATCATGGTTTGATGATTTCAAGGATTTGTTAGAATATAGTGTTGAAAAAGATACTGCATACTACTTATATTGCCTATATTTTATTTGAGTCCTCATATCTTAAATTCCTGGCTCCGTCACTACTTACGAGTCTTAAGTAGCAGTCTTCCCTTGAATTAGGGCCTTAGGTGTATTAATAGTTAAGATAACAATGGGATACTTATGTGAAAACTTAAAAATTTAAGCATCTTATCGTCATTTTTTTAATTTTAGGTTAGTATTACAATATTGAGTAAACTTCAAAATATTTTTACAATTTACCCTTTATAAAATTTTTGCACTATGAGTATGATTTCATTTTTCTTATTATGCCTGAATGAATTGATAAAGTCAAAATATGTTATATTTTTTGAAATGTAACACTTATTCGTGAAAACCTTATTTGATTGATTATTTAGTTTTCTGTTAAGGTTATTTATTAAGTATATATACTAAGGACGAGTTGGGTAGATGACCACGCAATCCATCCCGCTCGTTCATTTAATCTGACGGCTTATATTTGTACGTTGAATGTTGTCTCTTCTGATTCATCCCGCTCTTTCATTTAATCTGACGGCTTATATCTGTTCATTGAATGTTGTGTCTTTATTATTACTATTTGTTCGTTGAATGTTGTGTCTTCCGATCCATCCCGCTCGTCCGTTTAAGTTGACGGCTTATATCTGTTTATTGAATATTGTGTCTTTATTATTACTCTCTCTCCTCCATTCATTCATTCCCTTTAGCTCTCCGCCCTTGCCTTCCTCTGCTCCTCTCTCATTCTTTGTCAGCTCTCCGCCCTCGACGTCCTCTGCTTCTCTTTCAATGTTTTTTTATTGTGTCTACAAATGGCCTGCGGTTTATTTCCAACTGGGGTAAGTTTTCCTTTTCGCTTCTTTCGTATGATTCTCGTTTTTTCTTTTGTTTCTTTGCAGCTGTGCTTTTGTTTTCCTTTTTGCCCTTGTGTTTTGCTTGATTTTGTTTTCCTTTTTGTCTTTGTGTTTTTTTTCTTCAACTTTCATCCAGGTTTTATTGTGTGTACAGATGGCCTACGGTTTTATTCAACATTTGCAGTTTCTCTCCAGCTTTGTTAAGTTCTCGTTTTTGCTTTTGTTTCTCTGCAGTTGTGGTAAGTCAGATGGCTTACGGTTTTATTCAACATTTGGAGTTTCTCTCCAGCTTTGTTAAGTTCTTGTTTTTGCTTTTGTTTCTCTGCAACTATGGTAAGTTCTCGTTTTTGCTTAATTTTTTCCCTTTTTTCGTTGCGTTTTTTCCTTTGACTTTCATCCAGGTTTTATTGTGTGTACAGATGGCCTGCGGTTTTATTCAACATTTGGAGTTTCTCTCCAGCTTTGTTAAGTTCTTGTTTTTGCTTTTGTTTCTCTGCAGTTGTGGTAAGTCAGATGGCCTACGGTTTTATTCAACATTTGGAATTTCTCTCCAGCTTTATTAAGTTCTTGTTTTTGCTTCTGTTTCCCTGCAGCTGTGGTAAGTCAGATGGCCTATAGTTTTATTCAACATTTGGAGTTTCTCTCCAGCTTTGTTAAGTTCTTGTTTTTGCTTTTGTTTCTCTACAGCTGTGGTAAGTTCTCGTTTTTGCTTGTTTTTTTTCCTATTTGTCTTTGCATTTTTTTCCTTCGACTTTCATCCACGTTTTATTATGTGTACAGATGCCCTTTTTTCTCCAGCTTTGTTAACTTCTCGTTTTTGCTTTTGTTTCTTTGCAACTGTGGTAAATTCTCGTTTTTGCTTATTTTTTTCCTCACAGCAAGTTTTCCTTTTTTCTTCTTTCGTATGATAATGATTGGTAATTTCTTATTTTTGTTTTTGTTTCTTTGCGATTATGGTAACCGCTTAATGCCATGATGTCATCCTGATTCACCCCGCGGAAATAAAAGTAGATATTAAAGCTGGTCATAGCATGCATAATAAGATTGAATTGTATAACTCAGACCTGAGTGAGTGTAGACTTGGAAATGAGGGGATTTATCATGTTTTTCTTCATCAGTTTTAGTCTACTTGTGATGCAATAGGAAGATTGTAAACGCGTTGATCAAGACTAGGATAACATCAGAGACAATTTCCTAATTTTCAAGTGATGGAATATCTTTAAGACTTCGAAAGAACCTAGCATAAGGGTTATCTTGAAGAATTGTTATAATAAGCTTCAATGTATTTTCACGAATTTTATCAGAACTGCTGATCCTTTTTTGTAGTTCTTCATCATTGTCAAAGAAATAAACTTGGATTCCAGATACCTTATTGCTTGCTGACACTAAAGTGTCAAGGAAATGATAAACTTGTCCTTGAACACGGAAAGATAGAAAAGACTATCTTATATTAAGCTAATTATGATATTATCTTAATAGAAGAAACGTTTTTCTACATTTAACCGCTTCGTCTTAATTTCCGCTTCGTCATAGTTTATGTTATATTCCTAATAAAATCGAACTAGTAATTTGTAAATGTTTGAAAATTATTTTCAATGGATTATTATTATTAGGAATGCTTGGAATTTAGTTAATTTTTTAAGAAATTGAATTATTAAATTAAATTAGTTATCAAATCAATAATTAGATTCAAGTCAAGGTTTAAAGCATTTCTTTCATAATTATATTATGTTAGAAATTATTAATATATTGACATTATATTGTTTTGATGAGACCAAATTTTTTTTAAAAATTTCAAATCCCTCAATTAAATATTAAGTACATGTTGAGAACGTGATAGTTGCCTTCTATTATTTAAGAATAAAATCAAAGTTTTGTTTATTATAAGGCTTATTTAGTAAACTCATGGCCCCTTTAAGCTAAACATATTTTATCTCAAATTTATAGATCTTACTTAACTAAATTTGTATGATTTGGATGAGTAAACTCGTGATCATATGAATTTAGAGACATGATTAGAAAATAATATATAAGATATATTCTGATCAAGAGTTATCACCTAACGAGTTTAAGAGCCATATAAGATGTGATTGATAAAGTTGTTATCCACCTGATTTAAATTTAGTTGGTTTGTTGAGAAAACTTAAGATCAACTATTATTAAATGGGTTCCTAGCCTACTAGGAAATTATTTGATAAAGTAGTGGAGCAATAAAATATTTATTAAAGTCCTTTTTTATTTGATTTTATAATATAAACTAATATTTTCTTTTTTAGGTCTTTCGATTATTAAATTGAAGATGAGTACCAATATGACATTGAGGAGCATCATAGATGCTAACAAACTAATTAGACCTAACTTCTCAAACTAATTTCATAAATTAAGAATTGTTCTCAGGCAAGAAAAGAGGATGTATGTTTTTGACATTCTCGTTCCATCAGATCCTAGTTCATATGCAACTGATGAGGTTTGGGAAAAATATCAGTGTTATATTAATGATGTTGAACAAGTTACATGCATGATGTTAGCTAGTATGTCTCTGGAGTTTCAGAGGTAGCATGAGAATATGGATGCTTCTGCTATAATTTTGCATCTTAAGGAGTTGTTTTGTGCATAACGAGGGTCAAGAGGTGTTAATTCTCCAAAGCATTATTTCAATGCAAGATGGAAAAAGGATCTTCAGTGAACCTATATGTACTAAAGATGATTGACTATAATGAAAATTTAGGTCAATTAGGTTTTGTCATGAATTATGAGTTAAGCATTGATTTGGTGTTCAATCTCTTAGTTCAAGCTTTTCACAGTTTGTTGTGAACTTCTATATGAATTAAAAGGATATGTCATTGTCTGAACTACTGAATATGCTCAAAATTATAGAGGGGTGCCTTAAGAAGGAGCCTAGTTCTGTTCTTGTTATAGATTCTTCCAAAAGCAAGAAAAAGGACTCTAAGAAGAATAATAATAAGAAACAAAATGCTTATGCTAAAGTAGTAAAGCCAAAAGGTGGTGTCAAGAAGAAAAGCAATGAAAAAAGCACATGTTTTCATTATGGAGTCAATGGATACTAGAAGAGGAATTGCCATCTTATCTTACTACCTTGAAGGTTAAGAAGCTTAAGGAAGTTATTTCTTCAAGTATATTTATGATTAAGATCAATATTTATACTATTCTGCCATATTCTTGCATATTAGATTAGGGATGTGATTCTCATATTTGTAATACCATGCAGATGTTAACATGGAGTAGATCGTTAAGAAAGGCAAAGTGGATTTGCGAGTAAGCAATGGAGCAAGAATTATTTCATTAGTTGTAAGAACTTGTAATATAGCTTTGCCTTCTACCCTTGAACTAGAACTAAATAATTGTTATTATATTCCAGTTGTTACTAGAAACATAATTTCTATTTCTTATTTAGATTTGAACATATTTGTCTTTATTATTAAAATAAAAGATGTTCTTTTTATAAAGATGATGCTTATTATAGATCTAGATTATTAATAAATGGTTTTTATGAATTAGATCGTGAAGTTAAATCCTTAACATAAATAGCAAGAAAAGAAAGTTAAATGATCAAAATCCACCTTATTTATAGTATTATAGGTTAATGCATATAAATGAAACTAGAATCACAAAGTTACATAAAGAAGGATATTTTGATCCTTTTTATTAAAAATCATATGAAACTTATAAATCATGTTTGTTGAAAAAGATGACCAAACTATCCTTTTGTGGAAAGAGAGTATGTGTCAATTAGTCACTAGAGCTTGTAAATTAAGATATATGTGGCCTTATGCCTATTTGTGCTATAGGTGGATTCTCATATTTCATTATGTGCACAGATGATCATTCCAGATATGATTATTTGTACTTAATGAAACCAAAGTCTAAATCATTTAAAAAGTTCAAAGAATTTAGAATTGAGGTTGAGAAACAAACTAGTAAAAGTATTAAGACACTTAGATCAGATCAAGGTCGTGAATATTTGGACTATGAGTTTCTTGGTTACTTAAAAGAGAATGGGATTATCTCACAATGGGCTCTCTTAAAATTCCATAATATAATGGAGTATCTAAGAGGAGAAATTGCAATATGTTAGATATGGTACGTTATATGATAAATCATTCAATCTTCCTATCTTCTTATAGGGATTTGCCATTGAAACTACTACTTACATCAAATAAAGTTTCGTCCAAATTGATTAACAAGACATCTTATAAGATATATGTAACATCTCGCCTCTTACTTCGGGTTAGAACCCTAAAATTTGGTGCATGTGAACTATGAGGCTTGGGTTAAATGAAATTAGAGGAAATGGATATGATTATGTTTCATTTGAAATGATTGGAGATAAAGGAAATGAATTTGGAAA
>JANVCL010026536.1:0-10224 GCA_026546855.1 Erythroxylum incrassatum
AATCAGATGTTGCCTTCGTCTGCTTTTGCTTCTGTCTGATTTTTGCTTTCGTCTGACTTTTGCGTCCGTCTGATTTTCCGCTACAGTCTGATTTTCCACTTCAGTCTGATTTTTGCGTCCGTCTGATTTTCCACTTCAGTCTGATTTTTGCGTCCATCTGATTTTCCGCTACAGTCTGATTTTTCACTTCAGTCTGATTTTTGCGTCCATCTGATTTTTCACTACAGTCTGATTTTCCACTTATCGACTGATTTCTTCTGTCTGATTTTTATAAAGGTTTATTACATCCGCTTTTCATTTATTTGATTCTTTGTTTATCATTAAAATTATTTAACACGTAAAGTCATTTTTTTTTTACTTAACACCATTAACTACCTTTGGTAGTTATATAAGTGAACATGACTTTAATACCCCTTATGGGTGTATTAATTCATTACTGACACGATAACTAAATATCATGGAAGGGAGCAGTGGTGACAGACAACGTTGAAGCTACTGAGTCAACGTCACTACCGAAGGGAGTAAAGGTGGTGGTGGAGTGAACGATTCTAACTCCGCCTAAGACTTCTTTCATCTGAGGACATAACATATGCGACGGGGAGCTAGAGTGCCACTAGTTCCTCCCAGGTGATGGCAACAGTGACAATGACACAATTAATGCACGACCTCTCATCGGGAGCAAATATTTAGAGCTATTATGGTCTGTCGAGTTTATGCTAACAGTCGAGTTTATTTTGTCAAACTTGACCTATTGCTGCCACCATGTGATAAATTTTGGATGTTTACTTTTCTGGAAATCCTAGAAGTGAAGGAACTTGTGCAATAATATATTTCTTAAAATTTATGTTTGCATTTTTGGTCATGATTCCTAATGTCTTTTTCCTTTTTGTTTGATGTGTTTATAGAATCAGATGTCAAATATGGCCATACAAGTGATATATGGGTTTAAACCCTCAGTTGGATTTTGATGTGCAGATTGAACATCAATCTCTGTCTGATCATCAATTTCAACACGATTTTTGTCAAAATGAGACTAACTCTTTTTAATCATTATTCACGTATGGAGTTAACCCAATATTGTAAACCTCATCACAGTAGTTACTAGATAATAAACAAATATTGGATTTGGTTTCAACAATATTAATAATAATATAATATCACATGCATGTAAGCCATCATAATTAAAATATACATTCACAATTCAAATAGTCCGATTGCATTATCATAATTTCATAATTACAATTATTTATTTTCACTAATTTGAATTCCCCAAAAAAAACACAATTTCAGTTCTACCAAGATAAGATTCATGATTAAGATACATATAAAACAAGTTCTATTAGATTGGTAATTAGGCTATTCAAACTTTAAGAAGATATAAATTGTTCTATTTAGATTTGAGTAATATAGAATCAAATTTGCATAATTTTAGACCTCTTCAAATCTCATGTTTTAGTAAGACTTCTCCTCCGATATCGTCCATTGTTATTGTATGCTTTTGTTAGTTATATGTTAACATCTATTTTATTTTTATTAATTGTGAGTCTGCCTTTATACATATAAGCCATTTACTCATTTTAAATAATCATAAAATTTATTTTAATAAAAATTGCATAATTTCTAATTAATAACCCTAAATTAATCAAACTCTAATGCAAAATTTAATTTAATTCTTAGTTGTTTTTCATTTCTTTTTCTCTATTTTTCGTTCCTTTGCCATTGTGCATGCTTTCTGCTTCTCAGTTTTGCCTTATTGGTTTCACCGTCTTCATCAGATTCATCTCCCTATTCATAAAAAAAGGGTATACAGGAGATGAAGAGTTGAATTAAATTAAAGATATTAAAGTTAATTAAGATTAAATTAGGTTAATGAAAGATTAATTAATATTTAACTATACGACGTAGCATTTGAAATTTACATAACTAATAGGTAATAAAAATTAGATTGCATTTTAAATGCTTTAAAATATTAGTATTAAAAATTTATTTTAAAATTAAAAGTATTAGAAAAACTTGGTTATTTTGTTGATTAAAAATTTGTTTCATATTAATTGGAAAGAAGTGTAAAACTAAAACCACGCCTCAAACGATAGAATCGGGAAAATATGGGGACTCTAATGAAAGAACGTGAAAGTTTGGGATTAATAAAGAAACAACAACGAGTGCGAGGATTAAAAGGGAAAAAAAAGAAAAATGGATTTAGAGACTATATTCTTCCCTCCACATTTATCACAAACCAAAAATTCCCTTCCCTCCTTTCCCTCTGCGGCTCTGCCCTTCCTGCTCTCTTGCTTGCTAACCCGCACTTTACCCTTACAAGTTAAAACCCCGCCACCCTTTCTCTCTCTCTAAACTCTTTCTCTCTTTTCGCTAACCGATCATGTCAGGCAGTGCTAGAGCCTCCACCAGGACTTCGTCTGCGACGCCGGCGGCTGATCCGATACTGCCGCCGTTGAAGCGGCACTTGGCGTTTGCTACGATGAAGCCACCGTTCGTACCTCCGGAAGATTATCACCGATTTTCCCCTAGCACCAATGGCAGGATCGCTGCCGATCGTGAAGGAGAGGCTATTGTTGTGAGATCTCCAGTGAGTTCGTATCCTTCTTGTGTGGTTATTGTTTGCTGGTAATTTATATGGACGTGTACTTTGAGTTCGATTAATGTATTCGGCTTTTTGGGATTCAAATGTTGGAGGATGTGAAATGTGGATAGAAATGGAAGTTGATTTGTATTCTGTATTTGGATTGTGTCGTTTTCAGATGGTCGCTGGGAAATGACGATAAATTGTATATTGTGGTTGGATTTTTGGGTTAATTTTCCTTTTTTTTTACGATTCTGGTTTTGCAACTATCTTCTGGACCCGTGTTAAGCATTATTTGACACTTAGCCTTCATGTATTAATATAGTTTGTATAAGTTCTGTTGCTTTTAGTTGGATTTTGAAATGCAAACCACGACATTCTTGCTAATTATCAATTTGATTGCGCCTTTTCCTTTTCTTATTTTATGCTTGCCTGCTACTTCCAATTGAGCAAATTGTGTTTGAGATGCGAGAATTGAGCTTAACAATGAAATTAAGGGACTTGTATTCATTGTGCCACACTTTAGATAACTATATAGGTGGTTCTTACAGCTCTTTTGTCTGATTTGAGAAGTGATTGAACAATCTTTGCAATATCCAGATTTGTATCAAATAAAGGGGAACATGGTTTTCATTGAGATATTTATATCTTCATCCTACCGCTTTGAAGTTTTTGGATTGCATAGTAACTACTTTTGTTTGTAATAGCATAATTCAATATTGGTAACTTTTTGATGTCCCTCAGCAAGTAAAACGGAAGAGTGGATTGGAAAATGGTAATGAGCCTAGTGAGTGGCCTAGCAGTCCTGGATGCACACAAGCATCTAATAGTCCTTTGTGCACTACAAAAGGGGGGGAAATGTACAACAGATCAAGGGCCTATAAGACCAACATGTCTGGGCCTCAAACACCTGTGTCTAATAACGGTGAGAGACTTGGAAGCCTCATCATTCTGTTTATGTGTTCTCATTTCCCATGCAATATCTTTCAGTTTCTAGAGATTGATCTTCAGTGATAAACTGGTTGGATAATATAGCTTAAGTTTCTTCACACTCTTGCAGAAATGAGTCTTTAAACACTCCCGAACATTAAAAGGAAGATAACCAAATATTTTGTATAACCTTGCAGATTCACCATCTCCTCTTACTCCAGCTGGTAGCTGTCGATATGACAGTTCTCTAGGTGAACCTTGAAATGTTTACATTCAGTGTGAATTCTTGTTACGGATTGTGGGTAAGTTTTGATTTACATTGATATTGACAAAAATGTACTGAAAATTTCAAGGTCTTTTGACAAAGAAGTTTGTCAATTTAATAAAGCATGCTGAAGATGGTATTCTGGACCTAAACAAGGCAGCAGAAACTTTGGAGGTGATTATTTTTGCTAACTGGAGTTTGGCATTATTTACTGCTTTCTTAGAATAATTAAAGGAGTTTGTTGAAAAAATAGGTTCAGAAACGGCGGATATATGACATAACAAATGTCTTGGAAGGGATTGGTCTAATTGAAAAGAAGCTTAAGAACAGAATACATTGGAAGTAAGCAGATCGTGTTGCATTATTTGATTACCCTAAGCATCTGATTGTACAAGTGCTCATGTGAGGATTCGTTCAATGGTTGACCCAGGGGGGTTGATGCTTTAAGGCCAGGGGAAGTGGTTGTTGATGCTTCTTCATTGCAGGTAGCTTGCTGTAGACTTTCCTTTTCCGTTGTATAAATCAACTCTTTTTCTTCATCACCACAAAATCTCATACACATACTTATGTCTACATGCATGTGCACACATATTTATGATCGCTTTCTGTATACATTATTGTATGATGTTATTTCCATCTCTATTTCAATTTTTGATCTAATTTTATGTAGTCTACAACTTGTATGCCAACAGTGATGTTGAACTTAACACAGTTAGAATAGAAAGTGAATCACATAATGAATGGCATAGAGATAGGTTTTATGTTGTGATTCCTTTCCTACAGGCAGAAATTGCAAAGCTGTCCATGGAAGAGCACAAATTAGACGATCAAATAAGGTTACATGTTTCATTTCTTACTAGAGGGTATCTCCATTGCTTAGAATATCTCTCAAGATGCTGATATTCTAAGTTCTTGCAGAGAATTGCAGGAACAATTGAGAGGCCTGAGTGAGAATGAGAACAACCAAAAGTATAGTTTTCTCTTCTAAGCACTTGCATCCTTAGTATTCAGTCGCTATTTGTAGCTTACGATGTTCTTTTTATTCCTTTATTTTCAGGTGGCTTTTTGTGACAGGAGAAGACATTAAGAGCCAACCTTGTTTCCAAGTTAGTATTCTTGCATTTCACCGTGTGAAGATCCATGATAAGCATTGCTGTGTGAATCAGAATTTTTATTGTAACTGGTTTCATAACATTGCTTGTGCCAGAATGAAACTCTCATAGCAATTAAAGCTCCCCATGGAACTACTTTGGAAGTCCCTGATCCTGATGAAGTAAGTTGAGAGAGAATATTATGAAATGGAAAAGTTCTTTCTTTTCCACATTTTGAATATTTGACTGGTAATTTCTTTATACCAGGCTGTGGATTATCCACAGAGGAGATACAGAATCATCCTAAGAAGCACAATGGGTCCTATTGATGTCTACCTTGTAAGGTGTGGTGACCTACATAACGGTGGAGTATTTATTTAATGTGTCTGTGTCTTTTATCATTTCTTGGTTGTGGAGAAATTGGTCTTTCATATAAGTTGATAGTTTGTCATCATGGCATGTTAGAGCTCTCATTCTCTTGTGTTTTTTGCTCATCTTATAATGCTTACCTTCTGTTTTCCAGTCAGTTTGAAGAAAATTTTGGGGAGGGGAATGGTGTTGAACCAGCTTCCAGCTTACCACATGCTTCTTGCTCAAAGCCTAAGGAAAATCCGGCAGATCTAGTCCCCGAGGCAATCAGGAGGGAAACTCAAGCAAAACAACCCAAGTATATGCTTCCGGATATTGATTCTTCACAGGAATATGTTGGGAGAATGACAAGGATTGTTCCTTCGGATATTGATGTAAGTATGGCTGCCATAAGTTGGCATTGATAAGTAGTTTTGGGCAGGATCTATTTTATATATAGGAAAAGAACTAATTCGTAAGTAGGAATCACAAATTTTGAAGTGGCACTTGACATATAACTCGTTAGATGTGCTGGTGTTTCCCTAATGGTTTGTATCACGAGTCATGACTGTTGGTTCAAAATATCTTTTATAAGAACCAGTCATCAAATTAGAGATATCCTCCTATCCTGTTCATTTTTGAACCCATGGACCTAACAAATTAAAACTATCCGCGGATCTGTCTGTACTAAAACATTTTGTAGCCTGTCTTAAAGATACAAGATAGTTGTCTTTCTTTGTAATCTCCAGTATTAAGACTTCTCCAAATCAGTAAAACGTTGATGTTCTTTGGACAACTGTTTTCCTGGTATTAAGTTTGGTTGGTCGTAACATTTACTGTTTTGCTTTTGTTGCAGAATGAAACAGATTACTGGCTTCTTTCTGATGCTGACATTAGCATTACAGATATGTGGAAGACGGATTGTATCCTTGCCTTTGTTCTTTTTCTTTTTCTGTTTTACAATCCCTATCTTTCTCCTGTTCACCTATGCGGAAAATTAATCGTGTGTCCTTGACTTGTAAAAGCCAACGACGAGTGGGGCGGAATGGGTATGCTTCCTGCTGAATTTGGAATGAGTGAAGTCCACACTCCTGGGCCACATTCTCCGTCTGATGTTATAAGCTCAACTAACAGATAAATAATAATTTTGTTTATTGGAGTGAGCAGTTTAGGTCCATAAAATAAGCAATCTTGAGTTATCAGTCGATGACGGGGTAAATGCTAATAATTTCTGAAGACCGGAAAATGGTAAGGCATGGAAAGAAGGTACGGTGGAGTCATTGCTTTATTTGAACCTTTGAAGGTCTATTTGCTAAGCTTCGAAGGAGGTATTTAAAAGAGAAAAAGGGGTTATGTTGACCCGTGGATGCTGAGGTAGAATGATGACTAGTGTTAGAAATTCACAACAAAGCTAAAAAGTTCAATTTTCTTGCACCGGTGTGATTCATCAAATACGCCGTTGCCAGCACTTGTGATTTTATCTAGTTTCGGGATTTGACAGGTCGATAGAAAGCATGCTGCAAGTACAATGTTGAATGTAGGCCAGTCTGGGACTGGGAATTCGTTTTCTTGTATTTGCTCAATAATTGTGATTTAATGTTTGGAAATTCAAATCTCTTTTCCTTTTTTAAGAGATCTAATTAGGAATACCAATGAGTCAGCTTGGACTTGAGCTTTGAGTAGTTGAAGGCCCAATTAGACCATATGGGTTGGATTTAAGGTTTGAGCCCAATTGACCCCATGTTAGTCTGATTTTTTAATTTTTAATTTTTTTGAATTTTTAATAAAATTCATTTAATTAAAAATATGATATGAGAAATTGAATTAATTAAAGTTATAAATTTTAATTGATTAATAAAAATTGAAATTTTTTAATAAAGGCGAATAGGATTATATGAAATAAAAGAAAATTATTATAATTGAAGATATAAATTATAATTGATTAATAAAAAGTAAGATTTTATAATAAAAAAATATAAATCGTATATATATTGATCAATTGAATAAGATGAAATTAAATTTATTAATGAATGAGGATATAATTATAGAAAATGAAAAAAATTATAATTAAAGTGATTAATTTAATTTATTGAAATTCGTTATTAAAATTTTATAATGAATAAATAAGATGAAGCCAAATTTATTAATAAAGGTGGATATTATTATAGGAAATGAAAGAAAAAGATTACAATTAAAGTGATCAATTCAATTAATTGAAGTTATAAATTTTAATTTATTAATAAAAGTTAAGATTTTATGATGAATGAATAATATAAAATGTATATATATTGATCAAATAAATAAAGTGAAACCAAATTTATTAATAAAGGCGGATATCATTATAAAAAATGAAAGAATAAGATTATAATTAAAGTGATCTATTCAATAAATTAAAGTTATGAATTTCAATTGACTAATAAAAATTGAGATTTTATAATGAATAGATGTATAAAATGTACATATATTGATCAAATGAATAAGATGAAACTAAATTCATTAATGAAGCAGCATAAGATTATAAGAAATAAAAGAAAAATATATAATTCAATTGATTAATTCAATTAATTGAAGTTACAAATTTCAATTGATTAACAAAAATTAAGATTTTATAATAAATGCATATATAAAACGTATATATATTGATGAAATAAATAAGATGAAACCAAATTTATTAATAAAGGAGAATAAGATTATAGGAAATGAAAGAACACGATTATGATTAAAGTGATCAATTCAATTAATTGAAATTGCAAATTTTAATTGATTAATAAAATTTGAGATTTTATAACGAATGAATATATAAAACATAATCAAATAAATAAGATAAAACCAAATTTATTAATGAAGGAGGATATGATCATAGGAAATGAAAAAAATATATAATTAAAGTGTTTCATTCAATTAATTGAAGTTACAAATTTCAATTAATTAATAAAAATTAAGATTTTATAATAAATGAATATATAAAGCATACATATATTAATGAAATAAATAAGATGAAACCAAATTAATTAACGAAGGAGGATAGGATTATAGGAAATGAAAGAAAAAATTATAATTAAAATGTTCAATTCAATTAATTGAAGTTACAAATTTCAATTGATTAACAAAAATTGAGATTTTATAATGAATGAATATATAAAACGTACATATATTGATAAAATGAATAAGATGAAACTAAATTCATTAATGGAGGAGGATATAATTATAAGAAATGAAATAAAAAGATTGTAATTAAATTGATCAATTCAATTAGTTGATGATAAGAACAAAATTTATCAATTAATGACATAATTTACAAAAATGATTATCCAAAATCTTTAGATGATACAATTTACAAAAATTTAAGATAAAATCTTGAAATAATGTTCTGGATTGGGAGTTTGGGGCTGTGGAGAGTGGAGACATGAGAGAGCAACCAATCGTTATAGTCAGGATCATTAATAGTTTGCATCACTTCTTCTGTATGTAGAAACATTATATTTATTGCTGTAATGTTAAAATTAAAGGACTATTAAACATATAGTAATAACTAATAAATAATTAAATATACCTTTATCATTAAATATTTTATCAAAATAATGTCCATTTGATTGATGAATGTGAGTATGTGTATGATTAGTCACATCTAGCTTCACATCAGTACATATAGTTGTATTAATATACAAATTAAAAAAGCAATATAAGGTAAGATAATATAAAAATAGCCAAAATTGATATATCAAAAAGAAAATAGTTTACCTTCAATATTTTTATCATCTAACCAACTTCGGGCACACATAAGGGCTTCCACAGTATGAGGATGAAATCGAGCACAATGAGGACTAATAACTCGACCACCAGTGCTAAAAGTAGACTTTGAAGCAACAATAGATGATGTAATTACTCATAGATCTTATGGAATTACTTCATAATGGGAAAATTATTTTCACAACTCTTCCACCATAGCAATACATCAAATTACACACCTTCAATTTTGAGCACACAATCTTTCGTCAAATATTTATCTAACTCTATCATATTGTACGAAATTCTAGCCCTTTTTTCTTTCATGAATTTTGTATGTGAAAGTAATTAACTGCTCTTAGAAGATGAGCCCTAGCTTGAAATTAAAGTCGGAGTTGAACAACCTGAACTACTACGATCCCGATCCTGAATTTTGTTAATTATGAGTTGATAATCATTAAATAAATCATGCCAAAATTGTTTGATGACATCTATATACTTTTGAGCTCGATAACCATACAACATATTATATATAAAATTAACTTCATCTGTATTGTATCTCAAGTCCAACACAGATATAACTACTGTTGGATCGCGTATGCCCGAATATTCAAAATATACTGCGGAAAAGACCATACAACAATGTGAAGTATAACCGAAAATATTCAGAATGTACGAAAATACCTTTATGCCGTGGATTGGTTGTTTCTTTTCGGATTCCAAGACACTGCAATACGCGAATGCCATCTACTGGTATCCACACGAGTATGCACGATCCAAGCTGTGGCTATGGTGTGCTAGCACGTCCTGAAACTCTTTCCGGACGCCGCACAGTTTTCCTCTCGGATGGTGGCTAGGGTTTCGTGAATCAATAGTGTCCTACTTCTAATGAGACCTAAATTTCTCTATTTATAGAGAAACCCTAATCTCATTGAAGCCCAATAAGTTTCGATCCATTATATCTCATATAATAAAAGCCCGACAACTTAATTCAATCTAGCCCAATAAATATATTCACATATATTTATTAATGCCTAATAGATTAGGCCCAAGAGAATAAGCCCAAATCACATCACTCCTTATGTGCGACCCTGTAGGCTCATTTGATGTCGGCAATGGGCTTGATCACACTTCAAGGCCCATAAGTCATAAGCAACCTCTAGCAAGACATTATGACTACCTAAATCAAATGAAGATCGGTAATCTGATTTAACCTGTAACCATGGTTATAAGCTCAGTCCTTTTGTAACACGATATCAAGATTAATCACAAGGCATGGTACA
>JANVCL010026557.1:0-10222 GCA_026546855.1 Erythroxylum incrassatum
TTGAGTAATTATGCAAAATGTGGCATGTGTATACGATCGGGTGAATTCATCAATGATGGTTCACTCACTTGAGTTCGCAAAACTCATCAAAATTGCAACGTTGTCTTTTCAGTACCGAGAGACGACTCTCATTACTGAGAAGCTCTACTGCCACGTAGATTGTGCTTTGACAAGTGAAGACATGGCTCAAAGGTCAGTCAGCTGGGACTTTTGGATGGCTTAGATAGATCTGATACATTTCCTCTTTTAAGTAGTACTTTTGTATTAGGTTTGGATGATGTACATATGGAAAAATGTGAAGGACACAATGTAGACTTCAATTGTTGTGAACTGCAATGAGGAAAAAGTTGGTCTTAAATTATTATGATGTTTTACTAGCGATTAATGATATGATGCCATATGAAGTGAATGTAGTGTTCGAATGTAGCTCGCCCTTATCGTAGGATATGTATCGGAATGACCTCCGACATCTCGATGTTTACACTACGGTAAGGGAGCGCTACATTTAGGTGGTATCAGAGCATGGTTTGGAATCTGTTAGGACATATAGGAATGTTAGGCTTGAAATATTTTGAGAATGTGGATAATGATTGAAGTTATTGTTTGTTATAGGTCATCCGCTCTAGGGGATCAGGTTGATCAATCAGCTGACCAAGGATCTGTAGGAGCCAGTAGAGAGTTCTCAGTACCTCGATCTGAGGAGATGCCTATTAAAGTTCCCGAGAGAAGGGAGAGGAGGTATGATAGGTTACGGAAGCAGGGAGCTGTGGACTTCTATGGCAGCACAGACCCTACTGAGGTTGAAGGATGGCTAGAGAGGACAGAAAGAGTATTTAATCAGATGGACTGTGAGCCTGATGAGAGGTTCGACTATGCAGTGTCTTTACTGCAGAGCCCAGCTTACCAGTGGTGGAAGACTATTCCTGGCAGCACCACCAGGCCTTGTCAATTGAAGTGGGAAGACTTTTTGAGGGTCTTCAGAGACAAGTACATGCCCAAGATCTAGTTGGACATGAAGATGCAAGAGTTCTTAGAATTGAAGCAAGGGAAAATGTCAGTAGCGGACTATAAGGTCTGATTTAATGAACTAATGGGTTATGCTTGTAACATCCTGTCCTTATATTAAAGGTTAGAACCTGAAATCTTAGTACATATGTGCTCAAGGAGAGATAAAGGAAATGCATTGGTCTTGCTCATGCATCATATTAACATATATATATGCATTTAAATAATGAATGCTTGCTCTTAAAAAATGGTACATGCATTCAGTGACAACTTCCGGGTGTTGGACCCCAAATTGTTTCTTGGAAATGTGATTTATTAAATGAACTGGAATGAGGAATTCGTGGTGGTTAATGTTTTACTTGGGTAATGGTAATTGGAGCAATTGCAATGATATTTTGAGGATAATACATGAAATGGGTGTTTTATGTATGATTGTGTTGCTTTATAGATAGTGTCTGAGTTTGTGTATGACTTTGCGAAAAGAAATGTGTATGTGCATATGTCTTCATTGTTGAGTTTGTTGTTGAGTTATTGCTTGGGAATAGCATGTTGTAGTTTTAAATTTTGTGTTTGAGATGAATTGGTTGAAGTGAAGCTTGATGATACTGAAGAGTGTGTGGAAGTGAAGGAATAAGTGAAGTTGATGTGTTGATAAACCATCCTAAGTGTAAGAATGGTGTTCAGAAACTTCAATGGCAAAATTGTACTGATCTAGATGGATTTAGCCAAAGTGTTCTTAATGAAAGTTGTAGCTTATGTTTCTAGCTTTCTAACGCCATCAAGTATGCAATTTTTCGATATCGGGGCTAGAAGTTACGATCGATCGAAGTCTTGATGTTGTTTAGGATTGAATTTCCAGGATAGAAACTTTGAGTGGCGTTTTGACCCTCATAAAGTTAGAAATTGCTCTTAGGGTCTTCATGAAAGTGGTAGATTGTGTTGTTATTTTTCCATTGACATAAAGTATGACATTGTTGGACAAGGGGTAGAAAGATATGAGTTTTGGAAGTTCTAATGTTGTTTGGGATGAAGTTGACGAATAGTCAGTTTGTGTGGAGTTTTTGACCTATGTAGAGGTTGATCTGGTTTTTATGTCCTTCGTAAAAGTTGTAGAGGGTTCTTTTACCTTTCCATAGACACCAAGTTTGTAAAATTTGGAGTTTTGGATCAAAAGTTATGATGTTTACAGGTTTTGGTACTGTTTATGAGGGGATTATCGATCAGTCATCTTTGAGTGAATTTTTGATCCCTTTAGAGGTCGATCTGATCTTTGAGTCCTTCATGAAAATGGTAGAGCTTTCTTTTATCTTTCCAACGGTACCAAGTTCGTAAATTTTGAAGTTTTGAGTCAAAAGTTATGAGCCTTAGAAGTTTGAAGGTCGTTCAGGCGAGGGCCGCGTGGCCGAACACCTGGCTGGGCGATCATTCGCCTGACTGAGCAATCGGTCGACTCGACCTCCCTCCTGGCTGAGCAATCGGTCGATCGATCTGATTTTTAAAGCGTTGGATTCCTAAGATATTGCTCTATCTTTCCATACCAAATTTATGAATTTTGAGATCAAACTGAGAAAGATCAATCGGATCAAAGTGAGCAGACCGGTTGGAAAATTCTGAACATGCTTCAGTATTTTAGAGATATCTTGAGCTATAGAGCTCCAATCGATCTAATTATTGTTTCAAATTAAACTAGAGACATGGATCTACAAGTTATCTAAAGGAGTCGAACGACAATTTAGCCTCTAAGCCTTTGAATTTCTGATCAAATCAAAATGGGATGATCGATTAAAAGGGTTATGAGTTAGATACAGACTTCAGTATTTTGGAGATATCTTCCGCTATAGAGCTCCAATCCATTTGATTCTTGTATCAAATTAAACTAGAGACATGGATCTATAAGTTATCTGAAGGAGCCGAACAACAATTTAGCCTCTAAGCCTTTCAATTTCTGATCAAATCAAAATGGGATGATCGATTAAAAAGGTTATGAGTTAGATACAAACTTCAACATTTTGGAGATATCTTCTACTATGGAGCTCCAATTGATCTGATTCTTGTTTCAAATTAAACTAGAGACATGGATCTACAAGTTATCTGAAGGAGCCGAATGGCAATTTAGCCTCTAAGCCTTTCAATTTCTGATGAAATCAAAATGGGATAATCGATTAAAAGGGTTATGAGTTAGATACAGACTTCAGTATTATGGCGATATTTTGAGCTATAGAGCTCCAATCGATCTGATTCTTGTTCCAAATTAAACTAGAGACATGGATCTACAAGTTATTTAAAGGAGCCAAATGACAATTTAGCCTCTAAGCCTTTCAATTTCTTATCAAATCAAAATGGGATGATCGATTAAAAGGTTATGAGTTAGATACATACTTCAGTATTTTGGAGATATCCCAATTGATCTGATTCTTGTTTCAAATTAAACTAGAGACACGGATCTACAAGTTATCTGAAGGAGCTGAATGGCAATTTAGCCTCTAAGACTTTCAATGTCTGGATTGAAGTTAGGTGAGTGTTCAGCCTCGGTTTTGTAATGGTCTGAACGTATTTTGGCCATAACCCGTTCGTCTGACCTCCGATCGATCTGATTCTTGAAGCGTTAGAAACATAAGACATAGAGAAACGTTTGTCCAGAAGAAAGTTTTATCAAATTACTTCATTTACCTGATCGAAATAAGGAGTGACACTATCAGTTTTTAAGGCAAAAAGGAAGGGCATTGTTGGAAGTTCACTTAAGGTTTTAATTATAAGGCTTTTATGTATAGGCATAAGGGTCTGCTCTCATTCATTAATGGCAAGTTGGTAAATAAGCAGAGTGGATTTGTGTTTAAAAAGGAGCAGTGATGCACGAAATTGACAGAAACAAAAGAAGAAAAAAAACAAAAAGAAGAGAAATAGAAGAAGAGAGAAGAGTAAGAGCCTTCGGATAGGAGAAGAAGAAAGAAGAAAGAGAGAACTAGAGTTCAATTTTTATGGTTCTTCAAGCAAGCTTTTTAGGTTGATCCAAAGAGGAAAAAGATGGAAGAAGAAGAGAGCTCCATGATGAGCCAAGAAAATTCCGAAAATGGTAAAGATGGAGGTAAGATTGAGATTTTGATTTGTTAATTTTTGGAAGGTTTTGGTTCATATGGCTTAAGATTGGTATGGGTTTGTGTTTCCTAAGCTCAATTTTAGTGTTTATGCTTTATGTGATGTTGAATTTGGGTGATTATGGTTTAGAGAATTTTAACTTGGATGAAGGAAAGAAGTAATGGAGAATTTGATGCTTTGGACAAGTTTCAAGCATGGAATTGAGGTGGGTAATATGTTTATATTTTGAATTATAAGCTAGTTGTTCATTTTCAAAAAATCAAGAAAGTATAATTGTTTATAACTTATTGTTTTCGAATGATTAAATTAATGTTTTCGAATGTTTGGAAATATTATTACAATTGTTTCGGACATTTTCATAAAATGATTCAATTGTTACATTCTTTGATGTTGAATGATTTGAAAAAATTTGAAAAAATTGTTAAATTCATTGTGTTTCAATGTTTTGATAATTGTTATAATTGTTGCATTCTTGAATGATTGAGAATGTGTTATGTGATTGCATAGATATTGTGAATTTTTGAGTGTAAATGTGTTTGATTATGACATGATTATAAGATTTTTAGTTTTTGAAAGATGCCTCCGGGCAGTTTGATTTCAAGTATGAATTGTATGTTATGTGGGTTTGGTTAGGTCCCATAAGAGGGTCAAGTGCACTTGTCTAGGCTTCGCCCGCCCGCCTGCAATACACATTATGGATTTGTGTATTGAATTGAGTTACAAAATTTGTGTATGATTATGGGATATGAATTGTAATTGTATATGAATATGATTGGTTTGGGTTTAGATTGATTTATGAATTTGCATGTTGAATTAAGATGAATATGAATGGGATTGTATATGAATGAGATTGATTCTGATTATGGATTATGGATTATGGATTGAGATTTATTGAAGTATTTTAGGTATAGAATTGTGTTTGTTTATGCTGGAATTCCGGACAGGAGGTCCGATGAATTGTGTGGATTGTTTTGGAATATAGAAGTGAGTTTAAAACCATTTGCAGGTTTTTGAGTTTTTTTAAATACAGACGTTATGCTGCCCAATTTTTGGGAAAAAAAAGACAAATAAGAATTGGTTAGAAGATGAATTATAGGATATGTATGAATTTGAGGATGAATTTTTCAGTGGGGAAATTATATTGTTTTGATTTGTATAAGATTAAATAAAGATAAAAGAAATGAAAGAGTAAAATGAATGAAAAAAAAGAAGAAAAAAATTTATACTAGGTTTTTCGGATTGGTGTCTATAAGATTTCCAACGCGACCCTTTTGTTTTGTCAAAAAAGTTTAAGTTCTCGGATGTCGAAAATTTGTTTCGGTTCGATTAAACCGTTTGTTTGCTTCGTTTTTGATTTGCTTCCGATTCGTTTCGCTTCGAAATCCGTTCCTTCGATTTCTACTTTCGATTTTGTTTCTGCATTTTTGTTATCCAATTTTCCGATTCGATTCGTTTTGATTCGATACTTTCGCTTTGTGTTTCGCTTTATGACTTCCGATCCGTTCATTTGTTTCGCTTTGATTCCAATCCGAATTGTGTTTCGCTTATGATTTGGCCTCCTTTCAAGTTTATGGTCCGTTCTTTTCTTTTGTTTTCGCTTACTTGTTTTCGTTTAGGATTCCGTTTCTCCGGTCAGGTTCCGATTCTTAGATCGGGTCCCAACATCATATTACATCTTATTCCATCTTAAGTAGTAAAAATAAAAACCTTCAATTTTAAAGGTTTAAGATAGAATATAAAATGATAAACAACTTTACACTATATTAAATTATAACCCCTTTATCCAAATAACATTTCATTATATTACATTATAAACATTTTCATTCCCTCAAATAATAATTTTTTAATATTATGTTCATTTATAAATCATTTCATTATAAACCATTTCACTCACTTTATTTCATTAAAATCTTTAATTCCATTTAACATGTATGAAAAGCCAAAGTACTCGGACAAGAAAAATAAATGACTTCTCATCGTCGAAGTCTTCACCTCACCCAACGTGATGTGACACTTACTGTTGGCACACATTACTTAGAAATATTATGTTTGTACAGCTGCCGTGTTCTATAAAATCTGTGTTTTGTTTCATTTGAAAACACACATTCCAAAGAGACAACACAGGCTTGGATCAAATAATGCAATGGAGATTGGGAGTGTCCTTCAGTTTCTCGAGAGCAAGACCATTTTGGTCACTGGTGCAACTGGTTACTAGCAAGGAGTATGAAACTTGCTTGTTCTTTTATTTCTGTAATGTCTCTAGCTACTATAAGCCTGCTAGTGCTACAAGTGTCGTTCACATCACTACTTTTACTTCTTTGGCTGCAGTTTTTATAGAAAAAACATTGAGAATTCAGCCCATATTGAAGAAAATGTATCTACTTTTAAGAGCTTACGATGCTACATCTGCTTCCTTTCGCTTTCGTACCGAGGTACATACACTGCTATACATTAAAATAATCTTAAGTCTATATTCTATATTCTAAAACAATCTTATTACGTTTGATTAGATAACATATATAGATTAATGTGGTATAGTGGAATTCTTATCTTGTATCATTGATGATGTAACATGTATAAATATTCATCATAATGAATCCAAATAGTATGCGAGTTTTAAACATATCATGTGTGCCCAAGACTTTGTATACATCCTAATTAACAATGTATTTATTTATTTATTGTAACTTCTATTAATGAAAGAAAACGAAAAATCAGACACAAAAGCTAAGAGTTTAGATACAAGGGCAGCATTACAACATAGTTAATTCCATTAGACCAATATGCATAAGTAATATAACTTAACTTTATTAATTAAAATTGTCACGAATAAACAAAGATAATTAAACTTCTGTTAACTGTATGGGATTTCAGCCCGATAGTGTAAGCTATAAAAAACGAATCAAGTCATTATAATGCCTGCATAAATTACCATCAATTGTGATATAAGTCGGACAGATCAAATACCTTGCAAATGATAAGAAATCTTCAAAGGAGTCCTTATAAATATATTCACGTGAAAACCCGAAAAATGACAGTGAAAAGAAAAGAAAAAGAAAAAGATTACAAGAAAGTAAGCATAAAGATATATTGATGGGGCCGGCTTATTTTATTTGATGTTAGTAAGATTATAAATTAAAAGCAATAAAGTGAAATCATATAGTTAAAATTGTATTAAAAACATGTAAAATAAAGTAAAAGCAATTCTCTGCTTGTTTGAGGGAAGTATTTATTAAAATCACATATTTATAAAATTAAGAAAATATTTAAAATTATTTTTATGAGCACTGCTTTTGTAATCTAAGAATAGTTCCACTCAATAATTAAGCTTGCTTCTTGAAAATCCCCAATTGATGGATGCTTTAAATTCTTGTTAATCTCTATCACAATTATACTCTTATATTCCTGTTTATGTTTGTGGAAATAATTAACTTGTCTTGCGTATACTAATTAGGTTATGGCAAAGGACTTATTTAGACCATTAAAATAAAGACTGGGTGAAAGTATGAATTCATTCCTATCTGAAAAGACTGTTGTTGTACCTGGAGACATTCATTCATATCTAAAATGACTGTTGTTGTACCTGGAGACATCTCTACTTATGGCAAAGGACTTATTTAGACCATTAAAAGAAAGACTGGGTGCAAGTATGAATTCATTCATATCTGAAAAGATTGTTGTTGTGCCTAAAGACATTCATTCACATCTGAAAAGACTGTTGCGGAGATGTCTCCAGGTACAACAACAGTCTTTCCAGATATAGAGATGACTTGGGAATTGGAGGCTCCAATTTGAAACAGGAGATGTGGAATGAATTGGATGTCATTGTAAATTTAGCTGCAACAACCAGCTTCGATGAAAGGTACGTTAAAAACACAAGGGACTATTTAACTCTTCTTTAATTGACCTGACACTTTGCCTGGGCAGTCCTTTTATTTAGTAGCTAACATTGATGAAGCCACTGCTAAAACTACAAATTTAGAAATGGATAACAACTTGAAGAAATGACTTTAAACCTTTGTGTATTGACCCGTTTCTTTTTATTTTTAAGTTTTACGAGAATATTTTGTTTTTTATTTCTGAGTTTTAAAAAGACCTAACTCATTCCTAAAAGCTAGTTCAAAAGGGGAAGGTTTGTACATTATTATAAATTGTTAAATGCTCTCATGCTTGTTCAATGTGAGATTCCTGATACATCCCCTCAATTCAGAGTAGAATTGGATATCTGATGGATATATTGAACAAAAGAACATAACCGGATACCGTTCCAAACTATCGAGACAAACTGGCTCTGATATCATGTTAGAAAGGCCTAACTCATCCCTAAAAGCTAACTTAAGGAAAGGAGATTTGCACTTTATTATAAATTGTTAAATGCTCTCATACTTGTTCGATGTGAGATTCCTGACACTAGAGTCTCGAATTTATGAAGAGATTAAGTACTTATAGGTATGATGTTGCACTTGGCATCAACACATTGGGAGCAAAGCATGTGCTGTGCTTTGCAAAGAAATGTGTGAAGTTAAAGAGCTTTTTACATGTATCCACTGGTATAATCTTTGGACATTTTGGCATTAGTTATAAATATCGTACAAACTATAGCATTTTAGGAGTGGTCAAGTTGGTAGAGTGGGAGTATAAAGCTAAAAGGTCTTGTATTCGAATCTCCTACCTAAGTTCTTTCGATCGAGCCTGTCGTACAAGGGTCGCCTAATACGGAATACCCAATTGACATGATTGCAGGCTATTGCATCAATCCAAAAGTTTATCTAGTGCGCATCTAAAAGATAGTGACTGCAATTTCCTCTATTTCAAAACAAAAAATTATACAAAGTTTCACTTATTATAATACTACATTTCTAACTATAATGAAAGTTAATCAAATTCATAAATTGAGAAATTCGCCAACTTACCTATATTAGAAGAAAGAAAATGTAACTAGAACTTCACAAATAACCACTTGGAGTTTATTTTTATATAACAATATGGATTTAGTAGATAAATATTACAAGTGGTGCAACTTAAAGAGTTTATTTTTATATACTTATCAATTTAAAAGTTTTTTATTTAAAATTTAGTTGTAAAGTTATTTTTAAATTTAAATATACAAATAATAGAGCATAATTTGTTTTTTTCATTTTACTCGAATTTAAAATGAGTAGGTTAAATTAGTATTTCTTGAACAAATTACATCCAAAAGCATACATGTACACACACTATTAATCAATATTGATAAATGAAGAAAGATAAATAATTACACTAGTTAGTTTGGATGATATTAACATGTGTATATGGAGGGCGAAGGTCTATGGATGGCCAAACACATGCATTTACGAGGCAATGACAGAGATGCTTGTGGGGCATTTGAAGGAAGACATGCCAGTGGTCATCATACGACGCACCAAACACGTGCATTTACGAAGGGAATGGCAGAGATGCTTGTGGGGCTTTTGAAGGAAGACATGCCAGTGGTCATCATACGGCCCACCATTGTCACTAATACTTACAAAGAACCATTTCCTGGCTGGGTTGAAGATCTAAGGTACAAATGTTCAATAATTTCCTTAATTATGATAAAAGCCTGAAGACAGTTTCTGTTACATTGTCTGGTGAATAACATTTATTTTCTTCGTTACTGAAATTGGCGAGATCAGTTACTGTTATCAAATTAATTTCCTCTGCCAAATTTGCAGAACAATTGATAGTATGGCCATCGGCTATGGAAAAGGAAGGCTAACATCATTTATCGGTGATGCTAAATCAATCATGGACTTGGTGAGATAAGCCAATTACGTTAAAATTGTATAATGTGAACTACATTATTTTTTTTAGGAAATCAAATTGAGAAAATGGGACATATTTGAACTCAGATACGAGCTGATATGGTGGTGAATGCAATGATTGCGGCCATGGCTGCTCATGCTAATCAACCATCCTATGCAATTTACCAAGTTGGATCTTCTTTAAGAAATCTTCTCAACTACTCTGACCTCAAAGATATAGGGTTCCTTTACTTCACGAATAAACCCTGGATTGGTAAGGATGCAAGCCTGTAAAGGTCGGAAAGTTGAAAGTTATAGGCAGTATGACTAGCTTTCGAAGATACATGGCAATTCGCTAC
>JANVCL010026628.1:0-10219 GCA_026546855.1 Erythroxylum incrassatum
AAATGGAATGGAATGACCAAAATGATTCAGGCCATTGTTTGGGAGTCTATTTTGAAACAGGATGGAATGACAATTAATAGTTTGGAAGCCATCCTTTGCCATCCAAAATCCAATATTTTGTGACCTCCCAAATTGAGGGATGGAATGACCTGGCTTGCCTTCCAAACCTCTCTTATTTTATTTAAACTTCCAAACAATGGAGTGGCCCATTCCATTCCGTTCCATTAATTACCATTCCATCCTAAACTCCCAAACATACCCTAATATTTTCTTGTCATTGTTTTCTAGTTTACAGAGACCTTCTAGAAGCCATTGAACATTACATACATACCCTACAATGGTTTTGAAGATGAAGGTTATTGTTGAACACAATATGAACTTCTCCTTTCATGTAATCTCGGTCAGTGTTAATTTCTAATAGATTGTTATAACTGGATAATGGCAGATTGTTGAGATAATCAAGGCAAACATGGTATTTGTTCAAACGTCAAGTGAAGGAACGTACTTTGAAGCATGTAATAAAGATTATTACTTTTAGTAAAAGAAAAGCTATTTAAAATAGCGAAAGATATTATTCCATAATATCTGATACCATTTCTTTTTTCTTCTTCCAATAAGCAGACTAAGCTTCATTTCTTATTATATTTCAAATTTGAAGAAAACTTTACATTTTTGTATATATAATATTCAATGTAAATACCAAAATGATTAAAGTTTTAGGCTACGCTTAATTATGATTTCCTGCTTTGAAAAAATGAAGAAGGTCGGCGTGGTATCGTAACAACTGTTTCAATGTAACTGTAATTAGCCAATTGGTAACAAAGGACTTGGTCCATAAATCAAACACGAAAATAATGTGTTTTTTTTGTCCCACAAGGTATTTTAGGAGAGTCATAATTATGAAAAGGTGTCTTTAAGTCATTAACACCCAAACTAATCTCCGTTCACATCGAGTCAATCCGTAAGGGATAAAGTACCAGTCAAACAAATTTCTTCATTCCCAAAAGTTAAGCTCAAACTTCTGCTTAAAGAATGAGAGTGTTGAACCACTCACACCAACCATGTTTAGTTAACACGAAAATAATGTTAATGTTTCATCCCAAGCAAAGTTGAGGGCACTAGTGGCTCGAGCTTATTAAGCGCAACATTATCAAAATTTATATCATAAAAGGCTTTTTAAATACTAAAACTTCATATCAAATCCCTATTCAATAATTCTTTTTTCATCCTTCAAATGAGTTTGTTTTATATGCTTAGACAAATATATCCATGTGTTTACGAAATTCCCCCTCCGCCAAAATTATTGTTACGGTTTATATTAGGCTATTAAAAAAGTCAATGTATTGAATACACAAAGTTTCTAAAAGATTATTTTTATGGTTTAAACATGTGATCTTATGATTAAAATCATAAAGAAGCAACTAGTAAACTTGTTATGGGCTATTAGTTTATCCTTATTTAATTGGATCATAACTAGCATTGTAGTATGTTTTACTAAGCGAGTATAATAAATACATCATTGATACATCAAACATTTATAAGTTGTGAAATATAATTAACATATTTTCATTAATATATTTAAACATTTTTAGATTATAACTAGGATCAAATCGTAGTAAATAGTAAAATATCAGTATTAATAAAAAGGTTAGCATGTATTTGGATCATCGAGCATATATACAAATTAATCTCTAAATTTTCCTTTTTAGACGTGAGTTTTAAATTGGATATTACAATAGCATGTATCGTTTCATTTATAAACCACTTTGAAACTCCTAGATTAGCTAACTAGAGAGTGGTTTAGGTTCAATGTGCATATTTATCATCTTAAACTCGTCTAAATCCGCACATTCTTGCTAGCAGAGGAATAGTATTAATGACATTAAATATTAATTAAGATTCAAGTTACTGCCGTTATAGTGCAGCTGTTGAACACATTTTGAAACTGTAAAGTAACTTAAGTGTTAATTTTTTTCTCTCATTACTGTTACAATCACAAGCCACCTACCTAAGAAGCTTTTCATGACTGATAATTAAGTATATATACTAGTGGCCAAAAATTCCAATGATTAGCTGATGATCATTAGATGTTTTGCGTGTTGTTAAGCCTCCTTTTTACCATTACGTAGTTCTTGACTTGTTTATCTAAGTTTTTTGGTTCTGTTAAAGACTCGTATGATCTCCTCCATATAAACATGTAGAACTGCATTAATTTGTATAGATGAAGCTTCTAACATGAGTAAAGCTTTAAGGGGAACAGCACGTAAAACAATATTTAACAAGCTGATAATTATACTAATAGTAGAAAACTTATTTCTGGACTTACCATCGTGAGGAACATGATGGATCCAACCTGAACTGAATAAAAATGGCCTTTTAGCCTCATCAGAAACCTAAAACACAACGTTCACGCGTCACTTGGTCTTCCATTGCGTGAATTTTGCAACATTTAAGCCCTTTTGTAACCTTCAAGGAAATCCACCTCCGACTGCACCACCGCCACCCAAACCTCCTCCTGCACCCCACCCAACTCCAGCACCAATCCCTCCTCCGGCTCCACCACCTATACCCCCACCAACCCTACCTCCGACTCCTCCACCTATACCACCACCAATCCCTCCCCCAGCTCCAGCACCTATACCTCCGCCAATCCCTCCTCCGGCACCTATACCTCCGCCAATCCCTCCTCCAGCACCGGCACCACCACCAACACCAATGCCAGCACCTCCACCCCCACCAAAACCAATGCCAGCACCAGCACCACCACCGCCACCAATGCCAGCACCACCACCGCCACCGCCGCCAACACCAATGCCAGCACCACCACCACCTCCCCCTCCAAGCCCTCCAAATCCACCACCGCCAATGCCTCCTCCGACTCCTCCTCCGGCTCCACCACCAAAGCCAGCATCACCACCAGCTCCACCTCCAAACCCCCCACCAGCTCCTCCTCCCAACGCTCCTCCAAGTCCAGAACCTATGCCACCACCGATCAAATTCTTCTGCTCGTAATGAATCAAATGCTTTTCATCTTCATGGAAAGCAGCCCTTTGATCATTCAGAAGTTTCCTCGCATTCGTGTTGCAAGCTACTAGTAGGACACTCAAGAACCAAAGAACAATCAACTTAAAAGCAGTCATATTTTCTCAACTTTTTGAGCTAAAATGACTTATGAAGAGAAATGAGGTCCAAGCAGCAATATATAGGCAAAACTCTTGCATGGGACTTGAAACTTTCGTGGGGCCTCTCAAAACACGGTGGAGTACTCAACCATGCAACTAAGCGGCAATGGTCCCCTTCATTCTGTTTAAGGAATAATATAAACACAGACAACCTTAAAAATTAGGAGTATAAGAGATGTGAAAAGCTGTAAGGATGGAGAGAGCTAGCTATAGAAGGAGTATATGTACGGTTGAGGGGTCTTAAATGTGGCTTTTATTGGTATCATCGTAAAAGCGCGTTAATAAAAGTTATAAATGCCTCCCAACCGTCTCCGCTTAAACTAAACCCTGTTTAAACCCCTTGAGCATTTCCAAGTATATATAATTATATATACATATATTCGCATGCGTACTCTATTTAATTTCCTTGAATCCAGTTCCTTCTTTTTCATATATTTAAGAATGCATGTTTACTAGTATTTGGGATCCTCTGAACATAAGGTCTGGTTATATATATATATATATATATTTATTTTTTGCATGCGTACTCTATTTAATTTCCTTGAATCCTGTTCCTTCTTTTTCATATATTTAAGAATGCATGTTTACTATTTGGGATCCTTTGAACATGGGGAGCAGATCTCTATTTGTAGCACAGAGGGCACAGGATAAGTGGCACCGGTGATTTGAAGTCTTGAACATGAGGTCTGGTTCGATGAGAAATAAACATGTTTTATTTCGCGATTCTTTGAAGTAACCTTCAACCCTCACAGGTTTGAATGTTTTCTTATTGAGACTGCATGATCTCTGACGAATTGAGGTGTAATCAATCATTATATAGCATTGATACATTCAGTATCAACAAAATGGTAATTTGCCCTTGTTTTGATGTACACTTCAACACTACTAGATTTGTTCTATCAAGAGCAAATGTATTGCCTTAACATTTAATTATTAACTGCCACTTTTCGACCAAAAAAAAAAACTGCCACTTAAGTGATAAAGATTGTAATATCACATAATTTTTAATCATTAATCTTTTTACTGTTTAGACAATTTCGAGAGATGGAATTTGGTGTGGAGAAAATATAAATTTAAGTTCTTAAATCATATTGTTTAATTTTAGTAGAAAAGATCATTTATTATTATAAATAAATTTAGTCTATATTTAAGAAAAAAATGTGATTTTTCATATTCTAGTATTAAATGGTCCAACGTTATGTAGTTAATGGATATGAATGTCCTATTTTGGTGGTAACTCACAACGTGCTTGATGCAAGCACATTGATATATGTTTTTCTTGCATTGAGATCCCTAAGCTTTTTTTTTTCTCTTTTGAAAAAATACACCATCCAATTGATAAATGAGAGCTTAGAATAATTCTAAAACACAAACCCTCCAAGCAAAAACATCAATGACTAGAGGTATTTCATTTTCTTCCGTCAATTGAATTGAAGCTTATATTCTTATTTATTTTGCATTTAACTTAAATTTGTATAAACATTCAACACGAAGGAGATTATCACTATGTCTATGAAACAAACAGAAAGATTCTCCTCTAATAATTGTGGGAATTTGATTTGCAATCTTAAAAGATCTATATATGGATTGAAACAAACATCCCACTAGTGATATTTGAAATTGCATGATATTATCTCATCATTTGGTTTAAAGAAAATATCATAGATCAATGTATATACCAGAAGGCTAGTGGAAGTAAAAAAAAATCTTGTATTATATATGGATGAATATTACTTGCAACCAATGATAGGGGTATGTTACATAACATCAAACAATTTGTCTTTAAGAATTTTGAAATGAAAGAAATGAGTGATGCATCTTATGTCATTAGCATTAAGATCCATTGAGATAGATTCTGTGGTATTTTGGGTTTGTCTCAAGAAGCCTATATCAGTAAAGTTTTAGAGAGATTTCAAATAAAGATTGTTCACTAAGTGTAGCTCCCATTATGAAAGCCTATAGGTTCAATTTAGACCAATGCCCAAAAAATAATTTTGAAAGGGGATAAATGAGAAACATTTCATATGCTTCTGCAGTCAGAAGCCTAATGTATGCTCAAGTTTGTACAAGACCTAACATTACATTTGTTGTCGGAATATTAGGCTAATATCAGAGTGACTCAATATTATATCACTAGAAAGCTGTAAAGAAAGTATTGAGGTACCTTCAAGGGAACAAATATTACATGCTTATGTACAAACGAATTGATAATTTAGAAGTAATAGGCACTCAAATTCAGATTTGATGGGTGTGTTGATTCACAGAAATCAACATCAAGTTATATCTTCACGTTTACCCATAGAGCCATTTCTTAGAGGAGAGCTAAGCAGTCTTTGAGTACTACTTTCATTATAGAGGCTGAATTTGTTTCTTATTTTGAGGCTATATCATATGGTGTATGGCTAAAAAGTTTCATAAATAGGCTTAGACTCATGGATTCCATTTCTAAGCTATTAAAGATATATTGTGACAATTCAGTTATTATTTTTCTAGCTAAAAACAACAAGAGTGGTAGTTAGAGTAAACACATCAACATTAAGTTTTTTCTATAAAAAATGTTTTAAGGAAAAGAAAATGGTCATTGAACACGTTAGCATTGAATTGATAGTTGATTGTTTAATAAAAGGCATGCCACCAATGAAGTTCAAAGATCATGTTGTTAGAATGAGATTGAGTTCCATTGTATAGTTTTCATTGTATGGACAATGTTGTTTTCGTGAAACTCTTATAATATTTTCTCATATTATGGCACACATTATTAAAGTTAGAGAAAATTAATTATTTTGGACTTGGAATAAACGTAAGGTTTATTCATTAAGTAATGTTACCACATTTGGATTGATAAATAATAATATATTGTAATACATGGAAAAGAATACTCAACTATTAGAAGACCTATGGCCATGATTCATAAATTATATTTAAATCGGATTAGCATTTGATACCAAGTTAAACTGACGGACAACCAAGTGGAGAATGTGAGTATTTTTCTTATTCTAGTATTAAATAGTCCAACATTATGTAGTTAATAAGTATGAATGTCCTGCTTTGTGGTAACTGATAATGTGCTTGATGGGAGCAAATTGATATATGTTTTTCTTGCAGACTTTTAGGGTCCCTAAGCTTCTTTTCTGATATGAAAAAAATACATCATCAAATTGGAAACTGAGAGCTTAGAAGAATTCTAAAACACAAAATCTCCAAGCAAAAGCATCAATGGTTTATTTCATTTTTTCCGCATTTAGTTTATTTGTTATTCTAACGTATATTATTGCGACTATATGTTGAATTGGCTAACAAAAAATTCTTCATCCATTGTATTTGTTTATGAAAAAATTGTATTTTCTCATCTAGTAGATTTTACTTACGTTACAAATTTTATAGTGAAGTAGATAAATAATTAAAGATTTGATTTAATAATTTGAGTCCACACTGAAAAAAGTTATATTTCTCTGTCTAATAAACTTTACTTCCTAAATAAATTTTATGCTGAACCAAACAATTATATGAACATTTATATTTTCCAAAAATCTTGTTGGTAAAAAATAATATTCTCATATTTTTTAATATCATTTAGAAGTTTCATTATTTACTATTGCCATATAAGATGGTATTCAGTTATGAAATCTTACTTTATTCAAAGATTGTGAATTATTGTGATCAAATTAAAGAGAATCCAGAAAGAAGCAAAAGGAATAATTGCTTGATGTTATCCATGAAAATGATTGTCAAAACTGACAACAAATTAGAAGACACAGGTAACAGACATGCACAAGACATGACAAGTTGATTAAGTGTTATATATTGTCCACACACCATTGTGAGGCATTGACTTTATAACACCAAGTCACACACGGTTTAGCAAGTTATCCTGTAGTTAGACTTCAAAATTTTACCATAAACATATAACCATGCATGGTTCTAAACATATTCATGACAGCATCTCCATGTGACCCCAAAGGATATTGGAACATGATCCATGGTCACGACCATACTTTTCCCACGTTATATTGAACTTCATGCAATTAAATTATTACTGAAAATGGTTGTATGTTGTTCTTTGAGGATAGTGATGATGTTTTTATGGTTGGTAGACTTGCTACCTGTTCATATATATAGGTTGCTATTTTCGTCATACCATGTTTCATCCCTAAGGGCGACAAGTAAGGCAAATGAGGATCCTATTACAGATGATATCTACTATGACGATGATTAAGGGAGGTAGAGGCCAAGCAAGCATTAAAAAAGGATCACGGTACTTATCAGGACCACAATTCTCATTTATTCTTTGTTGATAGCTGCCATTGGTCGTTGATAATGGGGAAGGATAGTGCATTAGAAGACTAATGGTTTCCTCAAAACATAAGGGAATTGCATAGAATCTTGATCACAAATCAATCTCAACAAAGAATAAGGCTAAAAGAAAAAGAACTATTTCATTTATTTCATTCCTTTTCCTACAAAATCCGAACAAAATTGAGGTATGCAAGATAACGTACACTTAATGCAATATTGCATTATAAAATCAGAAGAGAAAGATTGAACAAAACAACAAAATTACACAATCATCCAGTTTCTACCTCCGATTGCTTCCGTGACAAGTGATGACAATGTAATCTTCGCACTTCTGTAACAGCTTCCACAAATTAGTTTTATTATTAGAGAGGTTCGCCTCAGTTATTACAAATCCTATACCAACCTGAAATTTTTGGGACCTCTCACATCATTTGCACCGAAGACTACAGAAGGTTTGTTGGTCTGGAATGTGTAGCTGATGTGTTAAAATAAGAAGTCCCTACTAATACTGGAAAAGCAAGAAAACAATATCAGAATTACTGTTTACGGATTTTACGCATTGCCTAATTTGCTTATGCAAACAACATAGAAAAATTGCACGAAGGAAACTAAGAAGAAAAGTGATGAGATGATTAACATGTCAGTGGATAATGCAAAATATCTTTGCTGCACTTCCACCACTATTTTTTATTAGTCATGTTTTTCAGTTTAATAAGTCAATAATTGTTATTTATTTTCCTATTATCTTGTTAACGTGATTTGTTAATTTCCTTATAATTTGGGATTAGTTAAGATTGTACTTGTATTTAAAGAGTTTCAGATGAATAAAGTTAGTGTCTTCAAATGTCCACATTTTGTGCCTTCCACGAGCTTATTACATTGTCTCTATAGACTTCTTTGTTTTTGCTCTTCTTTAACTTTTGTTTTTGTTTAACACCTGCTCAAATTTAACATGATACCAACATCTGGTATCAAAGCAAGGTTCAATCCAGATGGCCAACAACACTGCAAAGTCAATCTCTGACAACCATCAATACCAATTCTTCAAGGTCACAACTATGGCATATGGAGCATCAAGATGAAAACTTTGTTTCTTTCTCAAGAATTATGGGATTTATTGGAAAGTGGCTACAATGAAGGTGCATCTGTTGAAATTCTTAGATAGATGCAAAAGAAAGATGCAAAAGAAAGATGCCAAAGCTTGCTCTTCATTCAACAAGCTGTAGATGATGCCATTTTCCTCGAATTTCAGCCGCAACAAGAGAAAAAGAAGCATGGGAGATACTCTATAATAGTTATCAAGGCAAAGAGAAGGTGCTTACAATCAAACTTCAGACGCTTCGTAGGAAATTTGATTGCTTCTTTATGAAAGATGGTGAATCCATGCATGAGTATTTCAACAAAGTCATGGAAGTTGTGAGTCAGGTCAGAAAGTACGGTGAGCAGTTGTCCGATCAAAAGGTTGTTGATAAAATTTTGTGGAGCTTGCCTAGAAAGTATGAGTTTGTAGTGACTGCCATTGAAGAATCAAAGGACTTAAGAGTCCTATCTATTGATGAATTGTTGGGATCTTTGCAATCTCATAAAGGCAGACATAATAGTTATGAAGAAGGAACTGTAGAGAAGGCCTTTCACGCCAAACTACAGTTGTCCAAAGATGGAGAATGTAACAGCAGTGGTCAAAACAGCCGTGGTGGGTATTCTTCTTGTGGAAGAGGCCATAGAGGAGGTAGAAGAGCAGATGGACAAGTTGGTGATTAGAACCAAAGTCATACTACAACCTATGAGAAAGGTGAAACTCATACTCACAAATTTACATGCTATAATTGCGGGAAGCCTGGCCATATAGCAAAGTTTTGATGGTAGAAGGGAAACCAGGCAAGTTTAGTTGAGCAAGAAGATAAAGATGAATGTGAAAGCTTATTTCTTGCTTGCTTTGCTACTAAAGAGAGTGCTTCTAGTTTGTGGTATATGGTTAGTGGCTGCAGTAAACACATGACTGCAGCTTTGGAGGCCTTTATCAATTTAGATAAGTCAATTAAGATAGCAGATAGAACGATTCGTCAAACACAAGGAAAAGAGGTTGTTAAGGTGAACAATTGCAGCATTACAGATGTTCTCTATGTGCCTGATTTGGATTCTAATCTTTTAAGTGTAGGCCAATTTTTTAGAGAAGGATACTCACTTGTTTTCGAAGATCTCTCATGCACAGTGTTTTCTGATAAAACCAAAAAGAATATGTTGTTTCTGTTGGATTCCGGTGTTGGATCCTGTTTCCGGAATCCAACTCTTACTGACTAAACCTTCATACAAGAGTGTGGTTCCTTGCTTAACACGATTTCTCATCAGTTTTTTTTCACTGACACATCTCAACCTCATCCATGCACAATTTCATATTCCTCTCAATATCATCCATACATAAATCATAATTCATTAACATCAAAAGAATAGTGTTCTTTACAAAACTGACGCAACATTTCAAATCCCAATATATCAATGCCTTAAATCCCAAAATACATAAATCACTTGAACTGGAAATCATTAACAGTCGACTAATCCTTGCAATTTACAAAATAACTCAAAACACATCATAAACAAATCAGGAGTGATGCCTTGACTCGCTTTCACTCCATCTCTTGCTCACACACCTGGAGGTGGGGAAAAAGGAGGGGGTGAGCTTGAAAGCTCGTGGGTAACAGGTTTATAATAAAGGTAATAAGCAAAACCATTTATAAAACAAA
>JANVCL010026673.1:0-26072 GCA_026546855.1 Erythroxylum incrassatum
TAAACCCTTAAGTCTTAATGGTGGAATCATGCAGGCGCTAATGAGCCTTGACCAATGTTTGAGACTCAAGATGACGGAACAAGGCAAGATATGAGTAGGCAAGAAAAATGGATATTGTTGATGAGTTGGCATGTATTGATACACATTGGTGGAAATCTTTGATAAGATGCAAGATTCAGGTGTAAGATTGAAAGATAGTTTGAGATGGACCTTGGGATAAAGGTTAGCTGAATCACATGTATGAAGAAGACATTTGAAAGCTATTCTCAAATAGACAAACCATAACTAAAAGACAAGATATGAGTAAGCATTGGACTAGACCAGTGTGTTATGAAAGGTTTTAGGCTTGGATGACTCATCATCAATGAATAGAGATCATGGGAAGATCTTGGATGAAGTGGTGGATAAGATCACAAAAGATAGAAATTAGCTCTAAAAGATAAAGACCATGTGAGAAGATCATATGAAAATAGTGGAGATTTTCGTAGATATGATTGTATCATTCCTAAATAGATGTAATCTCTTATCTTGTTAGTTGGGATATAGCTAAATCATATCAGATAGAATTATATCTGGATAGGGATGTCATTTGGCTAGTGTGATGTGATATGATAAGAATAGAGTTGATCTAGTTAGTTCAGTTCAATTAGGATTATGAATTGTAAAGTAAGAGGTGCCTATAAATTGCTTATTTGAGCTTTGCTCCTGGAACATAGATAAAGAAAAATGGAGCATCTTGTTAGAGAGTATTCTTTTAGATACTTTTGAAGAAGTAATAAATGTTAATTTTTATCGTAGCTTTTGTGTGTTTATTGTTGCCTTTGATTATCTATTATTTACATAGTATTCTTGCAAGAATGTAGGAATTAAATATTACGAGGGTCGTAAAATGCTTAAGAATAAGGTTTTGTTTGTTAAAAATTACGTGAAAGGCTGAGTCTTACTTAAGCAAACCTAGGTGAGGTTGTCGTGCCGCAGAAAGGAACACCCTAATGTTTCTGCCTCCGTGATGGACCTCCATCATTTTATATGGAGAAATAGTGAGGCCAGGTTTTGAACAAGGGACTAATACAATATAAATTAGCTCCCATGTCCCACAGTAAATCTCAGGTATGTTAAACACACCCTTGAGCACTTCTCCATGTTTGACCAGACAAATTCTCCAACTTCTCTCATGCATAATACAGGGATAATAGGAAAGTGCGTTTAAGTTCGCAAAAAAGAAATAGAGAGCATGTATTGTTGGTCTTGTGTATCACGCGTGTTTGCCAACATTAATCGTATGCAGACCATGTTCTTCCAAGTGTCAAAATGAGATTTGAAAAATGGTTTAATTTGATGCTTCCTTTCCTAACTATACGAGAAAAATATCAACACGGGCGACGACGACCAGAGTTAGAACATTTTGTATTGGATTAGGCAAGCTTTTCAACCCATCTATTTGATTCAGAAGTAGTTGTTCAACTTAGGTAATCACACTTGGATGAGATTGAATGACCTAGGATGCGTGTGCCCATAAGAAATCACGATTAGTTCATGGAACTTTTTGCAGAATTTCCTTTCCTGATATAATCTTTCCAAGCATTTTCAACTGAAATGGAATATTAAATCGTCTTGTCTTAAAAAGTTGGTACTCCTAATCCTGGCTAATATTTTACATGTTCCCCTCTGTCCAGAAACGAAAACCAAACTGATCGTAAATGAAGTATGGATGAAAACGAACAAATGTCATCTATGAAAAGTATAATGTAGGCAGGTGGACAGATAAAGGAAGATTCCCGTATTCCATTATTAGTAAATACAATTTGTGACCCCACCCAGACTGTACTCTTTAGTCTTTATATCTCCGTCTGGCTTCGTGACTGGTGTGTGTCAAGCTCTGTCTCTCTTTGTCTTGAGCCTGTTAAAGATGGCGAAGAGTAGCCGTAGTTGTAGGATATTGTCTTTGTTTTATGTTTTGATTGTTTGTTTAGGTTTGTGGGTAAACAATGGGGTGATTGCGGGGAGAGTGGTGGCAAAGGGGCCTCTTCTCCAGGAATACGAGAGAGGCAATTTTGGTTACAGCAAGTCTTTCACCAAACTTTATGACACTTCCAACTATGGGATTTTTCAGCTTAACAACGGCTTGGCTCGGACTCCTCAGATGGGGTCTCTGTCTCTCTCTCTGTCTTCATCATTTATTTTTCTCTTGTTTCTAAATTGATAACTGTGTCAGATGTTGGTGCTAGTTCAGGAAGGAAAAACTTGATGTGGCTTTACGATGATAAAATATGTCTCCTCTGTTTTTTGATAAAAAAAAATTAGTATATAATCAGACCTAAAATTGATTATATTGCAGATGGAGTAGCTGGAACTTCTTCGCATGTAATATCAATGAGACGGTAATCAAAGAAACGGGTTCGTTGGTTTCTAGCTTTCGTCGTTTATATTTATAGAAATCATTTTTTGCTTGCATCGAAGTCAATGTAATTCCCTTATTAAGAAGATTAACTTGCGGGATGCTCATCCCTTTTTCCTTTCTATTTTTACTTATAATTGGAAATTTACATTTATGATAGTGGGAAAGGAGTTGTTCTCGTTTGTTAATTGTTAATTGTTTATTAGTTTTCAAGTCCCTTTGCTTTCTGGGATTGATGAAATAAAGAATATAACTTGGATAGTCAGTCAGTCCATTGCTTTAGTGCCCTGTGGTATGGAGTTCAGTATTGGCGATCCGGAGGATTACAATTATCTTTTTTTTCCTATGTATCAATACCATTCCGGGTACTCGTTCTCAAATCTGTTTTTGACAGCTGATGCGCTCGTTTCAACTGGCTTGGCAGATCTTGGTTATGTGTATGTCAATATAGGTATTGAATTGATCCGGCCAGTTCTGAGTTTTCACCTCAATTTTGCTCGTTGGTTCTTTTTATGACTTAAAGTGTATTAAATAAACTGCAGATGATTGCTGGTCTGCGCGAATACGAGATTTAAAGGTTAACTAAAGCTTTTTCATTTTCTTCTCTTCCTCACATTAATCACAGTGATGCGCTGCAATTTCAATATAATAAACATGACAAACATTATTTACCATGCACAAACTGGACCACTCTCATCTTATGAATTATGTGCATTAGATATCATAAATCAATGTATTTGTTAATCTGTGTTAGTTGCAAATTTGCTACTGCTGATTTTTGTTGGTTTACAGGGTCAGCTGGTTCCTGACCAAAAAACATTTCCCTCAGGAATCAAAGCTCTTTCTGATTATGTACATGAGAAGGGCCTCAAGCTTGGTATTTATTCCGATGCAGGGTGCGGCAGAGATTTCAGCACTTACTCAGAAGCTGAACTCAGATTATTACTGAAAAGTTTTCAATTTTTTTATAATAATTTTAGGACCCTTCTTATTCTTTGAAGCTTTCTTTCGTTTATATAGGGTTTTCACTTGTCAAGTTCGGCCTGGATCACTTTTCCATGAAAAGGATGACGCAGACTTATTTGCTTCGTGGGTTTGTATCTTATTATCTTGTGCTGAATCTTGATGAAATGGCTATTTAAGATTGCCTATTGACATGTAAGTTTGCATTGGGAAGGTTAGTCCCTATGTTCTGCTTTTGTATTAGAGGTGTCAAATCTGTGCTTAAAGTCGAAGAAAGACAATTACTACAGTAGAAGACTGGATCCTGAGAACCCTCTGGTCTCAAGTCACAGCATGTCTTTATAGCCATGGTCTCATTTTTTTTAGGTCATAAGATATACACTAACGACATACAAAATCAAATGTTTAAATGAACACATGCTCCTCATTGCCATATTTTTGGTGCAGGTAATCATTCTTATTTATCTCAAGTAAGAGGCCACGATATAGGAGTTCATTTTTGCGTCAGAAATGTTTTTCCTTTATTTTCCTAAAGTATCACTTTGATTTAATGCTTAATTCTTTGTTAACAGGGTGTGGATTATTTGAAGTATGACAACTGTTATAATCTGGGAATCAAACCAATAGAAAGGTTTTCTTTGCCTTAGTCTCATTTAAGATGTCAAGATAACTATTTTTCAGAACCTTTAGATTAACTTCATGTCTTTTGGTGCTTTCCAGATACCCTCCAATGCGTGATGCTCTAAATGCAAGTGGGCGTCCTATTTTTTATTCACTTTGTGAATGGTAATCCAGTTAATCTTTTATTTTTATTGACAAGATGCTGATGTTTAACATGTGAATTAATTTCCATTATTTTTATTTTGGCAGGGGTGTTGATGACGTCCCAAAATGGGGTAGAAATGTTGGAAATAGTTGGCGTATATCAGATGACATAAATGATACTTGGGCAAGGTTTAACTTCTAGACTTTTGTTTCTGGTACATCATTAGAAAAGTAAATGCTAGCACAATGCGTATGTACATCATTAGAAAAGTAAATGCTACAGTATGCTTGTACATCATCAGAGAAGTAAATGCTACAACAGTATGCTTCACATAAAGGGTCCATCTAGTTTTGAGTGCTTTCTAAAGTTTGCACACATGTATCCATTTCACATTCCAGTCAATAAACATCATCATTGGAGACTTCAGGAGCAAAATTTCAATTCATAAATCATTTTCGGTCAAAATGTAGCTTTCAATGTTTACTTCTTTCCTTGTTTAGCTGAGTAGTTCCTTATGTCCTATGTTGAACTTAAATTTCAATTAGTTGGGTTAGCATCTGCAAGGTTCATTCCTTTCAGTGTGATGATTCATATAGAAAGCATCTTTTCAACTATTTTTTCCTATCCAAAAGTTACAAGTTGTTAAGGTGGGAAATGGCCATGGAACCATTGTCTAAATCTGCTGATAGTTCTTAAATCGAGAAATAGTTTCTATTACTGCTGCTATAAATTTTGAACTATTAACTTGTTTGAAGACTAACAAATATGGACTCTTATTATTTTGTTATTAAGCATGACAGCCATTGCCGATTTGAACAATAAATGGGCAGCTTATGCTGGACCTGGTGGATGGAATGGTAAAATTTTGATATCAGTAATTGAAATTTTATGAAGGACGTCACTTGTACTCCCAGTGATTCATCTTCAATTTAATGCTATACTTTTGGAGCAGATCCTGATATGTTGGAAGTTGGAAATGGAGGAATGACTTACCAAGAGTATCGCGGTCACTTTAGCATCTGGGCTTTGATGAAGGTTTCCTTAAAATTTGTGTTTCTCATTATTTATTGGAAATTAGTATAAGATTATTCAATTTAATATTTTAGATTTATATAATGATTTTCTGGTGATGTTTATATAGAATATAAAATCATATAGCTGAGGGAATCCATCACAATCTTAATCATTCCCGTGCTTCCTTGTAGTAATAAATGTTTGTGACTCGAATTAGTCATATATAGGAGATTCTTCATTTCAAGCTTTTACAAATATAGCATTAATCATCTTTTAGTAGGATTAATTTATGCTTGGATGTGCAGGCTCCTCTTGTGATTGGTTGTGATGTGAGAAATATTACTGCAGAAGCTTTAGAGATTCTTACGAATAAGGAGGTCATTGCTGTCGATCAAGGTAAACCATGTCTTCTTGATGGGAAACTTTAGTCTTAACATATTTGGAAAATAAGCAAGCATGGACTTTGATTGTCTTTACAGACCCACTTGGTGTACAGGGGAGGAGAGTATATTCTACTGGAACTGATGGCTGCCTACAGGTTCTGACTATTGGCAAAATTTCTAGTGTATCAAAATATTGTAACACCTGAATGATGGGCTAGTAATTGAACGATTTCCCCTTAAGTTTATTTATTTCGTTTCATTTCATACTTTTCTAAAGCAAGAGATGAAGAAATATAACTCTTGCCTGTTATTTGCAGGTCTGGGCGGGTCCTTTGTCTAACTATCGTTTGACTGTTGCTCTCTGGAATCGGTGTTCAAAAGCTGCAAATATTACAGCAACATGGGATGTGCTTGGTCTTGATTCCAGCACTGCTGTCTCGGTAAGAGACTTGTGGCAGGTAAGGAAACTGTATCTCTTTGGCCAGAAATACTCTATTCTCCACCGTTGTTGGAAAATTATATTGGTGTTTGCAGTTGTCATATATCTTAGGCTCAAGGAAGGAGCAATTCACAGACCAAAAATTTTTAATTTGTATTGTGCATGCTGTACCAATGACTGCGGCATCTGTTAAAACTTCTCCAAGATGAACCTTGGTGCCTTTTTTTTTATTTTTTTCTGACTTTACAAATCATTAATCTAAATTTCTGATATGCTTCGGAAGCTGGAATACTTATTATAATTACTGATAGTATATTTGAAAGTCTTATCATTGAGTTTGTGAATTCGTTTTGGGGACGCAGCACAAAGAAGTATTGGAAGATGCAACGGGATCATTCGGGGCCAAAGTTGATTCTCATGATTGCAACATTTACATTTTCACGCCGGGGACGGTGGCTCATGCACAAATTTAGTTGCTCTTCACTTTCATTGCTCTTTTACAAAGGCCGTTGTTGAAAGTTGGCACTTCTAGCTATTTTAACAGGAAATAGTTGTAGTAGTTAGCTAGTATGGTAAAACAGTGTATGGTCATTTCCATTATGATTCTATGCAGTGTAAGTTGTTTTCCATGCCAGACTCTGGAAGTAAATAGAAAGTAGGACAAGATAATTGTAAGGTCGCTAGAGGATTAAATTGAAACTAAGAAAAAGAAATATAACTCTTTTTCCTTTTCCTTTTCCTTTTCCTTTCAAATCACATAAACCCAGGATTTGTTTGAAAGGGAATTTAACTTGTTTCTGGGTAGGGAATAGATCAATCAAACATGAAAAGTACTGCTGTTATAACAGTCCAATTTTAATAATCACCCGACAAGGCACTAATGGGTAGACATCTCTACAAAAGAAAAGAAAAATAACTCGAAATGGCCTCTCTTTCTCTCTCTATCTCTGATGTTAGTGCAATGCTTTAACTGTGGTTTCCAATTACATCCATCCTTTGAACGCCTCTTGGCTTGGCTGTAAAGCTGCTAATAATGCCCAGAGGGGCATAAAGCGGGAAAGTCTTCGTCATTTTTCAGTTGGAATTGTTGTCTGAAAACCCTGCAACACCCATATCTCAATTATTGAATCATCACCAAATGTGGAGTATGCTACATGCTACATATGTATGCTTATATAATTGGTATGAAATGGCGTACATTTGAGCATCGTCATACCCCATTTTCTGGTCAGCTGCCATTGTCTCCAAATCCATTGCAATTCCCAACTCTTCTTGCTTCCTTGCTATTGCTGAAGCCACTGCTTCTGATGGGAAGTGGCTGAAAGAACCAAACTCAATACTCTGTAGTGGAGCAAACCAATCCCTGACCTTTCTAACGGACTGATCACTTGACCGTGTTTCTGAAGTCATGGACTTCTTAATACTAGAAAGAAGCGGGAATTGATCCAGGGAAAGATCTATGCAGTTGCCATCTATATTCTTTTCCTCCTCTGTTGCAAAATCATCTTCAGAAAGATTAGCAAAAATACCATTTCTTATCTTCCCGGTCATGGGGGGATCTTCAACCTGGTCAATCTTTTTGGATGGTCTGACGAATTGATTAGGAGTTGAATAATCCAACTTCCTCATCCTTGTAAAGCGTGGTTGCCTTCGGTAGATATACTGAGTCTGCATTGGCTAAATGATATAAATTATGGAAGGGACAAGCTTAGTAAAGATTAGAAAGCCAGAACAAACATACCAAATTGGGAATATATGTGCCTGTTCCTCGTGACTTTCCCATTTTGCCAATGCCACAAGTCAAAGCAGATACCTGAGGAGTATAAATGTGAAAGACTGGCCTTCTAGGATCAAATCCACGCTTGGAATTACGGAGAAATCCTTCCTCCCTGCATTGTGGCAACTTAAACTGGGAACCCCTGAGACTTTCTCGTTGAATTTGAGAAGGCAAATATGGATTGCTTGGTAATGTATAATCATGAAACCACTGGCCATGTACCAGACCGCAGCAGTGAGTTTCATAGTCTCCACTGAGACCCGAAGCCTCTGATCTTCCAGTGCCAAAGGCAGGCACTGGCACAGATGCATCAGGCCTTTCTCCCTTCCCATTCCGCTCCAGGGTGTTTGTGAAAAATTTCTCTAGTGCAGCACCCATGTGTTCACCGGGCAGCACTAGAATTTCTCCTAGCTTTGCAGCCCCAAAGGAAAGGGCACACTTTATCCGATGGAAATTGCCTGGAAGCAGGTGGATCGACGAAATAGTCATTATGAAGGACAATTTAATGTAGAGCCCCAAACATGGAAATAAATTTTGAATTGTTGATAAATGTAATCAAATATTTAGGTTTAACATAATATTTGATTACATGTGCTTGGTAAAGCATCTTTTGGGACTTCATTATTGGAAATAGGTACTTATACTTTCTTTATATTAGATACCTTTGTTGACACTACGACCAACATTGTTGTTGTCTTTTAGAGGATCAACTACATTGAGGAATTTTACAGGAAACTGATGGACCCCATTGTCAAGTGCTTTTATTGGGACTGCATATATTTCCCTGCAGTTTTTCACAAACTCCTGACTGAGCAGAAGTTCATTCCCTTGGTTTTCTGGTGGGCCTGTTCAATAATAACAGGAAAGACGGGATTCTAGTAAACAAACGAATTAATTCGATAGTCTTTACATTGTAATGCTTCTTACCCAATATCTCTGGAAGGGAAGATATGGCAATAGGCCCATTGATACTGACACAGTAATTGTCCCAATCAAAAGTGCTATAGTATTCCAAAAATTTATGCAGGACCTGGAGAATAAAGAGCATCACTTGCATATTTCCTGATTGCACAAGGAGATACTGTAATAAAGATTACTTACAGCCAAAGGACCAGGTAGTGATGAATGGAAGCGATTAATAATATTCATGACCATTATTTCTAATGCATATGTTGAAATCAATCCATGATGCGCACCCAGGATTCTGCTTTCATAAAAACACCATGCTTTAATCAAGATAATACTGCGCTTGAGAAGATGTTCTTTCCCAATAAGTTGGTCAACCTATAAAAGAATTGGCGCTTAATAAGGAAAAAATTTTCAAGAATGCTTAGAGAAGGGGATTGCATTATTGTAAGATCAATGATTTTAGAAATTAAATGAGGGAGAGGAAGGGGAAGGAGAGAGAGAGGTAAGGGGAGAGCCAGAGGTTTGTTTAATCACAAAATTCTATAACCATAAAAATTTGCAGACAAAAAGAAACTAGTGGAAACAAGTGATTTTTTAAATCAAAGAAAAAAGACCAGTCACTGGCCAACATAGAAACAAAAAAACATGAGAAACAAAGAGAAGGAATTCAGGTTCTACATACATCAAATTGACTGCTAATTATAAAGCGGACCAGTTTTGCAACAAAGATAAACTGCTTAGGAGCTGAAGAAAGTGTTAATATGACCCATTTATTCAAATTCTTAACCTTATCTACATCTTCGCTGGCTTTTCTTAAAATTCTTAACCTTGTAAATAAATAACTAAAAACAGATCTATAATTTCTTACTGTGTCTCAAATATATGGTTTCCATTGCATTGGTGCAAATTTAATCAGCTCCATTTTCAATTTAAAATGAGAAAGAATTTCCCATTGATGGCAACGGTAATTCTTTCATACTACAACTTACCAAAAACACCAAAGTACATACTTATGGGTCTTTAACAGAGATGTAAAGAATTGATAATTAGCACACATCTTCACATTTTCTGCTATTTGCGTTAGTGATTTGACATGATTAAATCAGATCTTCTCACAATTTTTACAAAGAAAGTTCTTGCAATTGTGCCAGAAAAGCATCCAACAAATTGTTATCACAGCATGCAGAAGCAAGACTAAGGAGGCCATGTTAAACAGACGTAAGAAAGTTCTAAACCTTCCGTATCACCATCTATTCCCACACATTAATAACTCTGTAACGGAACTGTCTAAAACACCCATACCTCCCATCTTGCTTCTTCTCAACCTATGATGGGTACTACAAATATTTTGACTACGTATCCACACATATTCTAGACCTGAGAATAAGTGGTAGGATCATACCTGCTCTAGAAAGCATAAAGCACAGAGACCTGCCATTTGATTGAAAGAGATGTCCACCGATATGTTCTTGACACAACATTTTACAATTTTGACCTGCCATTTGCAACTCCAAATTCAAAGAATACACATGAATATATGGAAAAAAAATTCATAAAGAGAAATTGCCAACATTTATTTCCTTTACATATAAAGAAGTCTACGTAAGTCAATTTCGGTAGAAAGTGAAATGACAAATGAAACTAATAAGTATTAATCTGCACGGTAAAACCAGCAAAACTTTTCCCCCATAAATCCAGATAGTAAATGGCCTACAGGTATAAGATAAAAAGACAATAGAATGAACAAAAAGTTTCAACTCAAGAATGACTTTGTGGCGAAAAACACAGCTTTTACTTCTCTTTATTTCGTAACAAAACATGAGAATTAATACAGGATAAGAAATGTGTGCCATCACCAAGCCTAGCTCGCAGAAAATAGGTATATATTTTTTAACATTCTTACGAAATTCAGCATATTCATATGGAAATTGTTCAATCACTTCAGAATGGTTGCTAGAGGAATTCAACTTCCATAACAAGTTCATAGGGTAATAACAACAGCATTATTTGCATCAAAATTTGTTAATGATCATGCTAATTAAATATTAAATTTGTTGTTAATTGTTGCTGTTTACTTGGTGACGGTCGTATCATTATCTCAAATGGAAAAAAATCCAAAATCTACAGTAATTCTAACAAGTGTTACTTTTAGAATTCCAGAAGTAAGGGGACTTCTGTTATCTCTAGATTCAACCAACAGTAGAATTCACATTTCTAGAAGCTATGTGATTTATAACTAATTTTATTGCAGTTGATGACAACTATATTAGTTTTAACTGTCAACTTTGTAGAAGACATTTTGTAGTTGTATTGTTGGAAGAAAGTTCCATAGCAACTTACTTCCATTACTTGTCAACTGAGCACCGCATAGGGTTCCATCTACTATCATTCTAGATAGTGTCTACAAAAATGGGAATTACAAAGCTTATTCCATTGTCAAGAAGTTACAAGTTATAAGAAAGAATGAAATCCAGTAAGGCCAAGATCAAGAGAAAACAGGTTCCAAGTTTTCCTTTCACCTTCACAGACAGCCACAACATTGTGAAATCAAATACAAGTATAGATCTAGCAAGGATTGATTCCAGATTTACACTGAACCCCAATAAACGCTCACATTAACTTCAAGACATGGGGGACTTTTGGAACTTGATGGACGACATATTAAAGTTAAACAAAAAGGTACATTCTTTCTCAAAGTTTCTAGAATCAGAAAGCCCTTCACTGCTTTTACTAGATAAAATTATGTTGGAAGGCGACAACTGATATGGTGGGTAACAATTTGTCAACTACAATGGCTATAAACTGAACTTCGCAGCAGTCTTGCTTTGTGTTTCCCCATAACAAAGATAAGCTTTGTAACATTTCACTCGTCAAACGAAGAATAACTTGATAACCAGAGATCAGTAGCTTGTAGCTCACTGAACTATTAAAACTCCATGCTGACAAAGAACTCCAGAAGCTAAAACTAACATAGAAGTAAAATTGGCTCCATGTGAAGCACCATGCTGTGGAACAAATTAGTTGTAAACTTAATTTTGTATTGGTGTAAACAAGAAGTCCAGACACTTCAACTTAAGGAAAAAAGCATTATATGAACAAATCGACAAAAAGGATCTTATCTTAGCTTCTATATGACTTTCACATGATCAAATTTGAGCCACAGAAGCATCAGGATTGTCACTTATCAAAAGAATATGAGTTGTGAATAAATGATGGGATAAATAGTAGGCACTCTTTGGTATTGAGAAGCATCCTACATATCATAGCTCAAATTCTGAGAGTACCTAAAAGCAATTCGAATCAGAGTGTCAAAGGTGAAGAGACAATTTGTAAAGCACCCAAATTACTCAGGAACTTTATTATCTGAGTGTGAAATCATGTACAAAATGGTGGCAGAGACCGTAATGTTTCACCATTTACACAAAAGGAAATGATAATAAAGTATAGTTTGTTCACAACTAATCAACAGGCACTTGAAGGAGAATTTGAAATTATGAGACTGATGCCCACATACAGGCATGCATACTTATGCTACAAAGGAAAATGTCAATGTTCGCTTAGCCAAGTCAAGTCAACAGATTGCTAATAAGAGTTGAGAAATTTAACCTGTGCTTGAATATATTGGACATCTTTCACTTGGAACTCTGCATCATTCTCATCACATTTAAGGATACTGCAGATGTCTCTAGCCAAATCCTCCTCCGTGCCTTTATGGGTGACTACAGTCAGATCAATGTCTCCATCAGGAAGATAGGTTTTCAATGGTACAGAACCAAAGGCAAAAACCTGTACCAAGTGCATAGCAATCTAGATCAACCTCATTTTACTTTTAAGGTCAATGCATAAACCAATATGCAGATTGATTGATCAGTCATCAATCTACATAGCAACACTCTTCAATGCAAATGGGGTCCAAAATACAGAAAAATAAGAAAAAGGGACATATTCTACATATTTTTTGCAACTTAAATCATCTAATCTATAAAAGCAACGGACTCTCACATTGGCCTTGGAATACATAACCTGACCAACTCTCCATAATAAAATTCCAGAAAGAAAACTAAAATGGCTATTTTGCTCAACATACTCATTTGTCAAGTTAAAAATTTTCAAGGAACATCGAAATTAGTCAGGCAATAACAGCACAAAGCTGATAATATGATGTATAGACAAGCTGAATTTTCCTTGAAGGGTGACTAGTATCACAATCACTGTTTTTACCAACTAGATGACTTCCACTGATGTAAGGGACCAAATAGATAGTGCAGAAGGATCACAAGGTGCAGCATGCCACATATAGTAGAAGATATGACACATGTCAGGTACAAGCAGAATGTGCAAGGAGGTGGTCCGAGTGCTCAAAAGATCTACAAACTTCAATTGTTTACAGACAAGAACAAATTAAACTAAATATATTCAGGTAGATATTAACAACTTAAGACAAGCTTGCTTATTGCATACTGGAAACTGCAGAGCATCCAACCCAGAAAAAGTCAGGATTCTTCTGTAAGAAATCACATCAGACTTTAGAGAAGTTTATTGATTATCCTAGTCAACTAAAAAGTTGACAAGTATGAAATCTGGAGCACTTAAATACTATTGTGTATAAAAGAAGTTGGAGATAAATTATAGATGAAATTTCCACTGAGAAGAAACATAAAGAGAGAAGGAAACAGATCTTACCTCAGTTGCATAGCAGCCCTTAATTAACTTCTGTAAATATTCAATCACCTCTCTCCTCCTCTGATCAGAAGCAAAAACTGGTTCAATTACATATAGTACCTCAAGGATCCTTTGCTCAGCCATCATCCAGAGTTCTGAATCAACCGACAACCGATGGAGGTCAAACAGAGACGAAGACGAGTTGGATGGCGACAGATTTCTTTGAAGATCTCCCATGATGAAAAGAGGCCAAAATTTTCAGTTCCAATGCACTCCCACACAGATACAATGTCCCATTGACAAATACGACAATCAATATCGGAAACCTTTAGAAAGTACGTAGAAGAAATAGGATCAGAAGAAAAGAGATAATATGGCATTAAGTGAAAACAAGAATAAATAGATAGAATTGATGAGAACAAATCAATACCACAAGATGAATAGACATGAAAAATCCTAAGAAGTACCTGCAATTAACCCACTAATTGAGAAATTGTAACCAAGTAGTGAATGTACTTTCCACATTGGCTGCACACTCTGACACTGAGTGTCATTTATTGAAAGAATGTCAATGCTTATTTTTGAAAGAAACAGAGACAGAGAGAGAGAGAGAGGAAAAGGGAGCAAGATGCTCTAAACTAGTTAAGTTATCAAAACTGCCACTAACAAGACATTTGGATGATTTGATAATGTTGAATTTTCAGATCCATCTCAAAAGGAGCGAGTATTAGATTCACAAGGCCAAAAATTGAAGGTAGAAATTCCCCTGCATGGATAAATATCAGTGTTGAGGACAGAAAATGATATTAATAAGAGAGGAGAGGAATTTTCTTCCTTTGCCACTCTATCGTTTTTCTGAACTTCAAGCCAACTCTAGGAGATGGTTGAGAGACTAATATCAAGGAGTTGATGAATCTCAAAAGGTCATGTGAGGGAAACTTTTGAATAAATGTTTCTCTTGAGTCTTGACTGAATGTCAGTAGTCATTGGAAATTGTACTGAATAGAGATTTACAGCCAACACAAAAAGCAGGTTGTCATAAATTTGCAGATATTCCCTTGAAAAAATTTGTCTTTCTTCATTAATGACCAAAGGAAAAAGAAAGTTAATTTTCATAAAACTATACAAGGAAAATTAAGGTGGATTTCCATATTTGCACAATGGAAAAGCCAGTATTAATTACAAAATTATTAACTATTTTTCATTCTAGCTTCTACAATCTTTATCCTATCCACCAAAAGGAGTGTGGTTAGGTATACACTAATAGCCACTCACATTGTTATATCAGCTTCCCTTTCCAGATATCACCAATTAAATGCCTTCAAGCCAAAAGATGGAAGCCATAGTTGTCCCTGCCAAAACTCATCATCAACTTTCTTCTGGGGAAATGAGCAATGATATAGCAGAAACGGAGTTAGACAATCATATGAGATGCTTACGAGAGATTGAAAAACTCAGCCCCCCATTATGAACATGCCATATTAACGAAAACGGAAGAAAACAGTAGAAAAGAGGCTGGTTTACAGTAAGTTCTAGGAACTGCCATAGGCAATTCAAGCTACTTGATATCTGAATAAAGTTCTACTGCATGTAACCGTAATCACTTGTGCAAATGCAGGTCAAGAGACAATAGATGACGTGGGTTGAGCATAAGATAGACATAGAGCTGGGAATCAGACTACGACAAGCGTACAACAAGACATAAATCAAAAGTTGCTTTCCCTAGTAGTGTTTTTATCTGCTTATAGGTTAACTGCACAAAGTAACAGCCAAAATATAAGAAGAAATACGAATTCATATTGACTAGCATTTTGAGAGTTCATAACTTTGGCATTGACAGAAAGATAAAAGGTAAATATATGCAGTCATCAGCCTCAATAGCCTGGCCCGTTTAACTTTCAAGCTTGAACTTGAGAAACTATCTTTGGCTGCAAAAACAAAAATATTTTAAAAATAGCACCAATAACAAAACTAGTAGAGGAAAACCAGGAATCCATATCAGGAAAACACCTAGAAAAAGACAAGGTTTAAATGTTGATCTACGGAAAGGCCAAAGAAGACTTGTGGGGATGGATCCCAATGTCCAGTGGCGCAAAAAAATCGGCAACCAAGGCCAACCTTAATTCCTTGACATAACCGGATCAAACACCTGATATCACTTTTCTGATAGGTATGGCTATCAGCCATCCAACATAAGATAAAAACGTGGGAGTTCAAAAAATGAGCGAAAATTGGTCCTTGGAAACAAGGTTGGTTAAAACGAAATCTACCAATGTATGAGGTATGACAACCAGTGACAGAACAAAACTGGCAAACATCACTACATTGCAAGCACTCAAAAGCTTTCTTTCACCTCCATGAACTGGGAATTGCTTTGGCTTCTTCTTTTTAGTTAGTCTCAAAATCAAGGCTTCCTTGCACCAGAAAACGACTGGTGTGGCTCCCGAGTCCCGGAGAGGGAAAGATGACACTCAAAAATAAAATCCCCAAAATCGAAGAAACACGACGACCAGAATAAAACGCGACGTTGACTTGGGTTTCTTTCACATGGCAAAAATCTTAATCGGCTTTAAATAACCCAAATGGGCCATTAAAAAAATCCGTTAGAACTGCAGCCATAAATTACCTAAAACAAACAAAACCAATTTTCCCGCCATGTTTACTCTGTCTCTGTCCCTTACTCCACTGTCTCTTTCTCAGTTTTTTCCCATTCTCCAAAACTCTAAAGTTGCAAACTTTTCACTAGAAACCAGCAAAAGCAACTTCAAATTTCTGGCCCGAACCGAAAGAGGCATAGAATTTGAGACGGGAAACGCATTCTTTCGTCACGAAAGCGCTACAGGACGCGACTTGGGGGTTTTAGCCGCATCACTCTACAAGCAATCGAATGGCACATTACGCGTGCTTGACGCAATGTGCGGCTGCGGAATTCGCTCTTGTCGCTACTTGGTCGAAGCAAAAGCTGACTTTGTTCTTGCAAATGACGCAAATGACGAGCAAAGAGGGGTTGTTTTGGGGAATCTGAAGAAAGTGGAAAGAGGTTTTCGAGATGAAAGAAGATGGGCTGTTTCTCATTTTGACGCTAATAGAATTCTGACGGAATGCTACTTGCAGAAGGATTTCTTCGACTTGATTGATATCGACTCGTTTGGGAGTGATTCTATGTTTTTGAGGTCTGCGATGAATGCTCTGAGATTGGGTGGATTGCTTTATCTGACTTCCACTGATGGCTATTCCTCTGGCGGTCACCGGCCTTTCTGGTGAGTTTGTTTCAACCAACAAATAAACGAACATGCAATGTTCGACAAAATGATTTTACCAGTCACAATCACAATGGTTGGTTGGTTTATTTAAATGGCGTTTCTGTCTTGGTATTGTTAGTTCTTTAGCTGCTTATGGAGCCTACGTGAGGCCTCTTCCATATTCGAACGAGATTGGCCTTCGAATGCTTATAGGTGGTGCCGTCAGGGAAGCATCTATTCTGGGTTATCATGTGATCCCACTTTTTTCCTACTATTCATATCACGGACCTGTCTTTAGGGTCCTTGTCCAAGTAAATCGTGGGAAGCCTCGAGAAATCAGGTTAGTTTTTGGTTGTATTATTTTTATTTTTGAAGCTTACTGATATCTGTCTGTTATAGGCACTATGATTTCATAGCTTACTGCAATAATTGTGGGAACACTCGAACATTTTCCTGGAATGAACTGGGTCGGATGAATTGCTCTTGCAAGAACGTGGAGGTATGGTATAACTTGTTCTTCTGAACATTTAAAAGAAGACGAGGTTATTCAGGCTTTATACTTATTGCATTTCCATTTCAGGAATCTAGTCCGTTGAGTATCTCAGGCCCTCTATGGACAGGTCCTCTTCATAGCGCTAATTACATCAAACAGATGTGGAGTCTCGCTGAGCAATGGGGATGGATAGGAAATGGTGCAGGAATTGATCTGGAAAAGCTTTTGGGACGAATGTTGGAGGAAAGTGACCCCAGACTACCTCCTGGATACATCAAAATGGATGAGGTCTCTCTCACAAAACCACTTCTCCAAAATGGATTCTATTAAAACTGCATTGAAAGTTTAAATTTTATCCTCCAATGTTTCAGATGGCAAGCCGCGCAAAAATGAATTCTCCTTCAATTGGGGCCATGATGAGTGCCTTGCATAAGGTATTTGCTTATATATATATATATATATACACAAAGATACCATTACCTTCTCAGAAAATTAATTATCTAGTTGGTTCTGTGGTCTTAGGAGGGATATGCCGCAACGCTTTCACACATATCCACCAATGCAATTAAAACAGACTGCCCCGTGCCAATGTGCATTAGAATTGCAAAGGAACTACAAGGTGCTCTCAATGTCAACGATGCCAATTGATATGTTTAACATTTTTGTATCTGAAAATGCCATGATTCAAACCCTAGACTTGGAAGATTCAAACGATATAGCTGCCATTACAGATGCCTCAAGATGGAGTCAGGAATAGATTGCCACAAACATAATTCCACATTAATGCACTAAGTTTAGCTTTATTATTTACTCTCCACCCTTGTAAGCGTTCACATTCTAAGATAGCCATTCAATATTCTTCCTTTGCATAAATCTACCAATCTAATTATGAAATTAAGAATCACACGGAAACACGTAACAATCACAGATACGAGGATTGCAGGCAGAAGTATAGAAGCCTAAACGTTTTGGCAAGCTTGACTGTTTTTGGACATCACAAATGAACCTAGTCCGATCCAGCAACAGAATCTAACACAAAACCTCCCCATCCTTTTTAATGAAAGATGTCAAGTTTTAACCATTCAAGGTGCAATGAAGGCGTGGTTAGCAGAAAAATTGAAAAAACAATTTCATTGGATTTAGACAGCCATAATTACATGTCCAGAATTGGATATAAAAAGGTTTTGGTGGCTTAACTTCTGACAACACTTCTACTCAAACACTGAAAACACAAAATTGAACAGAAATAATAGAGAAACATAATGTTCTATAAAGCCTTGCTTAAATTTGCAAACAATTTCCAGAAAGAGCTTTCAGCCTGACGATAGTAATTTATCAAAACAATCCTAATTAAAATGCCAAAACATACGAGTCAACCCTAGCAGGAAAGAAAATTTCTTTCAAGTCCTAGCAGCAACGCCAGCAGGACGGGATGCTTGACCAGGCTGACCAGGTTGCCCAGGCTTTGCGATGTCATCCTGAAAAACGAATTAATATAACAATATAGCCTGATTCTTGTGATATAGTTCAACTAAAAAAGTTCAGCATTACTCAATCTCAAACACCCCCAAGATGTTGGTGAACCACCCTAAGAACTTGATAATTTGGGCAACCATTCGTAAATATATTACATTGAATAAACTAAATATTGGGACAATCATAAGAAGAATGTGGGAAGAAAAAGAAACGATGTGTACCCTGCGTCTAAGGAAACGCTGTGGGGGCTCACGGTTCCGACGGTCGGTGCGGGAGCGGACTCTGACGACTCGGGAGTGAATGGCACATGACACACAGTACTGCATCTTCACGTACAGCTTTGGCAGGACATATCCTGAACCACAATCCAAATATCATAATTGAGTTTGAGTCGAAAAATTCACCAACCAAAACACAGTAGCCGTTGATTAGATATTTACCATCATAAACGCAGGCCTCTTGAACATCCCTAACAGCAGCTTGTTCCACGATGTTTCTCACTAGAAACCTCTTGATTGCCTTATCCTTTTCCATTAGACATACATAAAAAACCACGCATATCAAAATAAATCATATCGAAATACAATTTTTAACAAGAAAATTAGAAGAATATGGAAGTGCCTTGGGACAGCATTTGCCGCAGTTTGAGCAGCGAACGAACTTGACATGACCACGCCCATGCTTGTTGCGTCCTCCATTCCTGCGCTTGAATGTCTGTTACAAAATCAACCACTGATGGTTAGGGTCTAAAAGATGGAGATTGTGATTTCTATTTATTTAATTGAAAGATGTTCCAACTGACCATGGCCGCTGGAAGGCTCCTGCTAGGGTTTTAGCTGCAATGAAAGCTGAATGAGATTTGATGTTAGGGTATTTTTAATTTATAGTTTCAACAACTTCAGTAACTCTTTTCTTAAACCGAAGAGGCAGGGGCAGGGGCAGGAGCTGGAGCTGGGGGCCCTTAACTGTACTACACTACTACGTCTACGAAGGTTTCTTTAGGAATATTTTGTTTCTGGACACGATTGGGCTTTTGTCGCAAGCCCACGTTTTCTTTTTTTTTTCGTATTTCTCTTTTCTCGCTGTTCTTCTTCTCCTATTTGATAGTGATAGTATATAGTAAGGTGTCAGATCCTCTTATCCATTTTTGTGTAGATCTATTATGTGCCATTACATCTGACCAATTTATTTATGTGAGACTCACAAAAATAAATAGGTCAGATGCAATGACACAAAATAAGTATACAAAAAAGAAACTAGAGGATTTGGTCTCATATAGTAGATATTTGTATATACGAGCACAATGACTTGAAGCAGACATCATAGATTTTGACGCACAAATTCTCGAAGCGATTTGAGAATTACGACTGTTTAGTTAAACAGTAGTAAAAGAAAAGAGAAAGAATAATTATTCTTAAAAATAGAAAAGGTAACGAATAAGATGGAATAAGTATTTCTATATTAGTGTTTGATTTAAAAATACAAATTTAAAATAAGAAAAAAATAAATAACAAAAAAATCAAAATATTCTTATATTTATCCTTATTATTTTTTATTTTTGTTTTTATTTATTTATTTATTATTTATTATTATTATTAAATTCCTTATTCTTATTAAATTTAGTAATAATAATAATAATAATAAATTATTATTATTATTATTATTAAATTTATACTTAATTATTCTTATTATAATTTAATTTATTAATTAAATTTACTATTATTATTAATTACATATATTATTATTATTATTATTAATTTTCTACCAACTGTTACAAATTATTATTATTATTTATTTATTATTTTTATTATTATTATTTATTATTATTATTGAATTCCTTATTATTATTAATTTTCTTCTTATTATTATTTTTTATTATTTTTATTATTAATTTTCTACTTACTATTATTCTTATTAATATTAATTTTCTTCTTATTATTATTAATTTTACAATTTTATTATTATTATTATTATTATTATTATTATTAATTTTATTATTCTTCTTCTTATTATTATTAAGAAGGATAAAAAAAGTCTTCAACAAATACATAACTCTATTATTGGAATAGCTAAAGACACCTTTTGATGTCTTTAGCTATTCCTAAAAATTGAGGAATATACCAAACAAATGATTATTTAAACTTTAAGAATATAACAGGAATAGAATTTGTATTCCTATAAACCAAACATACCCTTAATCCGATCTCATTAAGCTAAGATCTCATTTATACGTACTCAGTACACACATAAATTTGAATGATTTACTTGTTAATTTGTATCATTTCCTCCCTCCTCAAAAGGATTCGTCCTCGAATCAGCCCCTACATTATCAATTGGAGAGAGATTGGCAATATTAAATGTAACAAATACTTGATACTCACCTAGCAATTCAATCATGTAGGCATTATTATTAATCTTTTTGAGGACTTGGAAAGGTCCATCGCCTCAGGATTTAACTTGGATTTCCTTTGCTTAGGAAATTTTTCTTTTCTGAAATACACCCAACCCAATCACCAGGCTCAAATTGTATCAACTTTCGCCTTTGTTAGCTCTTTGTGCATATGCTTCATTCCGCTTCTCTATGTGTTGTCTCACCTTCTCATGAATGTTGCGCACCAAATCTGCCTTCTTTTGTCCATCTACACTAGTTATCTCACTTAAAGGTAAAGAATACAAATCTAAAGGTGTTAAGGGATTAAAACCATAAACAATCTCAAAAAGTGAATAACCAGTAGTAGAATGTATGCTGCTATTGTATGCAAATTCAACTAATGGCAAACATTCTTCCCATGTTTTAATATTTTTACTAACCATAGCATACAAAAGAACCTAAAGTTCTATTCACCACTTCAGTTTGTCCATCAGTTTGAGGATGACAAGTAGTAGAAAACAAAAGTTTAGTACCTAGCTTACCCGAAAGAACACGTCAAAAATGGCTCAAAAACTTCACTTCACGTCAGAAACAAAAGTCTTAGGAACACCATGCAAACGCACAACATTATTAAAAAACAACTCGGCAATATTTATAGCATCATCAGTTTTATGACATGTGATGAAATGTGTCATCTTACTAAACCGATCTACTATTACAAATATACTATCCCTACCCTTTTTCATCCTAGGCAGCCTTAAAACAAAGTCCATAGATACATCAATCCACAGATGCTTAGGTACAGGCAAAGGTGTATACAAACCATACGGATGAGTCTTAGATTTCGCTTGTCTATATGTGATACACCTAGAACAAATTTTCTCAACATCTCTTCTTATGTTAGACCAATAAAAATGTTCACAAAGTATGTCATATGTCTTTTGAACCCTAAAATGACCCATTAAACCCCCACAATGTGATTCACGTACAAGGGCTTCACGCATGGAACATTTAGGCACACATAACTTGTTCTCCCTAAACAAAAAGTCATCATGTCTATAAAATCTTTGGAATGCAGCATGCTCACAAGCACCAAACAAATTGCCAAAATCAAAATCCGAAGCATACTCTAATGTACTCAATCCCCAACAATTTAGAACTTAAAGTCGTGATTAAAGTGTACCTTTTTGAAAGTGCATCAGCAACTACGTTCTCCTTACCTTGTTTGTATTGTATCACGTATGGAAAGGTCTCTATGAACTCCAGCCACTTCGCATTCCTCTTATTTAACTTACCTTAGCCCTTTAGATGTTTCAATGACTCATGATTAGAATGGATTACAAACTCCTTTGGCCAGAGATAATGTTGCCAAGTCTCCAATGCTCTCACCAAGGCATAGAGTTCCTTGTCATAAGTGGAATAATTCAATTGTGACCCATGAAGCTTTTCATTGAAGTATCCAATAGGACGCCTACCCTGCATCAAAACAACATCAATACCTAACTCGGAGGCATCACATTCTATCTTAAAAGCTTCATTAAAGTTAGGCAAACTCAATATAAGAGCAAATTCATTAATCTCATGAAAGTGCTAGGTACATTTGTCAAATCAAATGGCATGACCATCCACTCATATAGACCATATTTCGTTTTAAAGGCTATTTTCCACTCGTCCCCTACTTTCATTGTAATCTGATGATAATCACTCATGAGATCAATTTTTGTAAAGAGACAATCACTATGTAACTCATCAAGCATATAATCTAATCTAGGAATGGGGTGGTAATACTTTACTGTTATCTTGTTTACTGCCCTGCAATCGACGCACACATGCCAAGTTCCATCTTTCTTTGGCACCAATAGGATTGGAATTGCGCATGGGCTTTCTCTCACGTGCCCCTCTCAAGCTACTCCTCCACTTGCCTTTGAAGCTCCTTTATCTCCTCAGGATTACTCCTATAGGCTGGGCGGTTTGGAATTTGAACTCCTGGGATGAAATCAATCTGATGTTTAATGCCCCTCAATGGTGGTAATCCCTTGGGTAACTCATCTGGAAAGATATCAGAGTATTCCTGCAAAACAAATTTCACAACACTAAGCAAAAAAGGGTCAAGATCAGTCTCATTATAAAACAACTCTTTATACATAAGCAAAACCAATGATTTCTGCGTGTGCATGACCTTCCTCAACTCTTTTTCTTTTTCAAAGAAAGTACTCTTTTTTTCACTCTTCTCTCCTTTTTCAATTGTACTACTCTTTTTCTTTTACTCATTAGTGCAATTACTCTCAGTTGGGCCTTTGTTCTTATTTTCTTGAATGACTTCTTTTCTTTTCTTCTTTTTAAACTTTAGGCCCCTCTAAGTAGGGGTGAGCATTCGGGTAATTAGGGCTCAATTTTCACTGTTCAGGCCTGACCCGAATTACCCGAACTTTTTTTCATCTTACCCGGCCCGAACCCAAAATTTCATTACCTGAACTTTTCTGGCCCGAATTACCCAAAATTTTGTTCGAGTAAAGCCCGAGTTACCCAAAATTTTGTTTTGTTCTCTTTCAAAAATTACACAAAATAACTAAATACTTGAATTACATTCTCATATCTCAACAAATAGTTGAATTCACTAATAATATAACCAAATATTTCAATTAAATAGCATAATTAATCTGTTAATTCTACAAGAAAAATAACGAAATGTATTTTCATAATTTTTTTAAACCTAATTCGGGTAATCGGGCCGGCCCGAATTTTTTTGGAGTTACCCGTCTCGGCCCGAAAATAATTCAGGTAATACCCGGCTCGGCCCAAATTATCTGAAATTTAAGATTTTCTTACCTGAATAATGCTCACCCCTAAGTTTCGAGTTAAATTTTTTTGATCAAACCTAGAATTGACCCAAAGTTTGATCAAGTTTGAGGTATTCAGTTAAGTTTGAATTTGATTAGATTTGTGCGATGCAAAAGGGACATTGTTTTATTAAAAAAAACATTGTTTTTTATAACTTTCTTATTTTTATAACTTTCAGAAATTAAATTAAAACTCTAAGATTTTAAAAAATTTAAATATAATCCAGCATTTGGTCAAATTGAATTGAGTTAAACCTGAACTTCAATATCATTTATAAAATACTTAACTCTAATATCATTTTTTTATAAAGATAAATTCATTGATAATTATTTTTCATATGTTTAGATAATCTATTCGAAGAAAAATTTGTAGTTAACTTGCCTTGAAGGATTAAATCTATTGACAATTTCCATAATTTGATATTTTTATTTTATTTTTATATCTTAAAATTCAAGTATCATATAATTTATTCTTATTAAAACTTTTAAGTCTCAATGCACCATTATTTTAAATATATACATATTAAAAAATAAAATATATTAAAAAAGTCACACAATAATTAAATAATTTTTTGATAGAATATGTACATGCAAACAAATTTTCAGATTTATCACAATTGTGAGCAAGTTATTTAGGGGGCGGTTGGTTCGCATAAGGGAATAGTAATAGGAATAAGAATGAATATAATGAGTAATGAGAATGGATATTATCATTATAATTTTGATGGTTGGTTAAGAGGAATAAATGATTATTATTATCATTGACAATGGTTGATTTATAAAAAATATTGAAAAATAAAATTTTATAAAACTTTAATTAATTAATTATAAAATTTTAATTATTATTATAATTAATTAATTACAATATAATGTTTTAATTAATAAATAGATTATATTTTAATTAATTATATTGTAACTAATTAATTAATTAATTATATTGTAATTAATTATATTTTAATTAATGAATTATATTGTAACTAATTAATTAGTTTTATTTTAATTAATTAATAGTAATATTTTAATTAATCAATTAATTACAATATAAATACAATATTTTAGTTAATGAATGAATTATATTGTAATTAATTATATTTTAATTAATTAATTAATATATTTTCATTAATGAATAATAATATTTTAATTAATTATATTTTCATTAATTATAATGTAATTAGTTAATAATAATATTTTAATTAATTATATTGTAATTAATTACATCGAAGTTATTTTAAAAAGACTTGCTATGATAAGAAAGAAGGAGGAATAAGTACACTTGAAGAGCGTAGTACAAAAGAGAGTTGTATGCTATGTTCGGGAGGTATGAATCGCTCCTAAAAAGGAAGATTTTGATTTTTCTTCCAATTGGTTGAAGCGTAGTTTAATTAATGAATAATTATATTTTAATTAGTTATACTTTAATTAATAAATAAATAATAATAATAATTTAATTAATTATAATTTAATTAATTAATTACAATATTTTAATTAATTAATAAATTATATTTTGATTAATTATATTGTTAATTAATTAATTGTAATTAATTAATTAATTATATTATTTTAATAACTATATTCTAATTAATTAATTATTAAAAATATTTTTAAAAAATAGCTACTACCAAGGAATGAGTTTCATACTTCTATTATATGGAGAGTATGAAAAATTCTTCAAAAGTGGGATATTAAACTATTACCCCTAACCTATCAAACAAATACCCCCTTAGTGATCTGATGATTTTAAATTAATTATTCATTTAAAAGCTGAAATTTTAATATTTATATATTCTTAAGGAATCCTAAGAGGCATAAGATTTGCAAAATAGTTAGATATTATATAGTTCAATTAATTTTTTAATACTATTTGAAATATAGATAAATATTATTCAAGAATAAAATTGTTTATAAAAAAGACCTCTTTTTAGTAAGCCTAATCCCTGTACGGCCGTTGAACCATTGGTCCCTAGGTCGGTTGCAAGAACTTGAAGCTAAATATACACACAGACGATCGAAACCACCACAATTCAGTTTTCTACTTTTTACCTCTTAAAAACGTTTCCGTCTTGCGGAAGCTTCAGGAGGGAAAATGATTAGAGACAGCAGAAATTAGAACTCTTTTCACTCTCAATCTTCCTTCAGCCGCTCTCGTTTTCTCGGGAAATTTGGGGAAGATGCCAGTTGAAATGCCCAAAGGCTGCCTTTTTCGGTGTACACTTGCAATCCTTGTTCAGAGCGGAAGAGACACCATTTCTTGACACATGCCCTTAAAGATCACTTCTTTTTTTGCTTTTATCATCTCAATCATCATAGTTGATTTCTTGTCATTCAAAGATTCTTCTGAG
>JANVCL010026674.1:0-10218 GCA_026546855.1 Erythroxylum incrassatum
CAGTTATCGTGTATTCCTTACAGAAATCTATAGCAAATACATATATTTTTCCTTACTTGTTTTCGGGATTCTAACACTTTCAAGAAAAGAAGTTTAACATGGTTCTTTATAATCAATAACACATTTGTTTTGCATTCTAGGTTGCTGAAACCAGAGAATTGTTCTCTTGTTTGCTTTTTTTTTACTTTGAAATCAAAGGATAAGCTTACTGTCCTTATATTTTTCTTATTTTCTAATGCCTCAATATCTCATTCTGGTCTCAGGTTCTGTTCAAGGATGGTTCTTTTCAATGGAAACGGCTTGGAAATCTTATTGTTCTTGCAAAAGAAAATGTGGCCAAGATGAGCACCAATCCTGCCTTCCAAGTGAACAACATGTATGTATCTTTCATGGACTCCTTACCTGTCATGATGCTAATTTTGCTTTCGCAGATACACATAATCATATGTCACATCTGCAGGCAGAGGTCCAGACAGTTGCAAGTTGAAAAGAAGCTAGACCTGACAGATACCATAAAAGATGGAGCTCGACTTTTCTTTATTGATGAAGGAATTCGTAGACAGCTACTATTGGCTTTGACTGAAGATTCTAGGCTTCATGTCGAAGAGGTTGGCAATAAGATGAAATCCTAATTTCTTTTACAGCATCTTTCATCTTATTGCTAAAATGGCATATTGTCCAAGACTTTCAAAGTGCTATTTATGCTCCTTTTTGCATGATTTTGTATTTCCATACCTTACCCCTTTGAATACTGATATATCATTTGTCTTCACAGCTTTTAGATGTGTACAGACTGGTAGAAGACCAAATAGACATGCCCACAGTTGCAGTTGAAGTTGCACGAGGTAAAGTTTGAACGGAACTCCTAACATGCAGTCACTTGTAATCCAAGTTGCTCTTTAGATAGTCAAATCTCAATCTATGGTTTGTCTTGCAGACTTCCCAACAGTTGTTCGGGATCTCATGCTTTCCTGGTCGAACTCGGTCTTATATGGCAGATGACTGAAGCTTCTTCTGCAAAGCAACACGATTTCAGGACTTATCTTAGAGAGAAATCAGGGCAATTCTAGGCTGCTACCATGTTTTCCACTTGTAGGAACTCTCAGTTCAGCAAGCTGACATAAATTAAAAAATAATAATAGGAAACAGTTGAAACAGACATATACAGATAAGCTGCAGAGAAAGAGTAGTCCAAGAGTGGTTTTGTAAAACTCGAGAAATAGCCAATGTATATGAATTTATTCATTCAACAATACTGCCATTGGTGCAACAGTTCTGAGCTAAGGCAATTCTTTCCCTGGTAAGAATCTGTTTTAGATTATTTTTCTTTCAGTTGCTTTGTGTATTGCTTCAGTCGGTCTTCGACCTATCCAGGAGGCAAAACAAAAATGATTGATATGGACCTTCATATCATTCCTGATGGAAAATCCGATCATGTACAAATTTTTTTAATTTTGATATTTTCCTTGTCAAAATGCTCATGTTCATGTAATAACCATTTCCTATAAACAGTCCAATTAAAAATTTTGTGTATTAATATGATTAATAAATATATAAAAACTAAAAATTTGAAAATTTATGTAATAAGTTTTTAGACATGATGAAGTGATTATATTTTGAAGGATAAAAGACAAACATCTCCGAAGAAATCAAAGGAAAACTCCTAATATTTAAAAATCTTGAAAAAACTTTCAATTTTCTAATTTTCAGAAAAATTCCTTCTTTTAGACTTTGGATTTAAAAAAATGAAATACACGTAACATGAACATCAGATGTGGAATATCTTACATGCTATTTATTTAACGATTCAACATAATTCTTAAATTTGGGCTGAAATAATTAAATTTGGCACAAATAAATGGTTTATTATAATTATCTTAATTATTAATTTAAGTCAAATTTAATTTATTCGGGTCGGATTTAAAAGCCGAATTAATTTACATAATGTTGACATTTTAGTCCATATTTGATGTTCATATTACGTGTATTTCATTGTTATTTTCTAACCGAAATCTAAGGGAATAAATTTTTATGAAAAACTGAAAATTAGGATTTTTTTTTCAATTATTTAAAACATCATATGGTTTTTTCAAAATTTCTTAATCTATAGAGGAGGTCTATGCCTTTCACTTATTTTGAATATATAATTATCAATACATTTACTATAATAAACTAAAAAATTATATTACAAAAAATTACACAATTTCTTTAAATATTAAATTTTACATGTTTCAAAATAGTTTTTAAAATTGAATTGACTTTTTTTTTAATTTGACAATTAAGTAAGCATTTTAAATGATTAAAAAATTAAAAAGTTTAACTTTTTTTAATCTTATAATAAGTTATTACTCTTTATAACGTTGAACGATATTAGTTTAGAGTTACTTTGTAATTATTTAATTTTTCTGTTGAAAAAATAAATTGACAATTTTTAAAGTTTTTTAGGATTTAAGTATATTAGGAATAATAAGAACTCTTACTAGGAATGCCAAGAATTTAAACAATTTTATTTTAGATTGTATATGACTTGGGAATATTAGGAATAAATAGAATTTTTTTAGAAATTAAAGTTAATTAATGAATAAAAGAAGGCTACAAAACTACACGATATCGTTTGGACACACCGACTAAGCTACACACAAAAACGACAAAGTTATTGACTCGTTCCCAAAGCAATTATCGAACCCACCCCATCCTCTGAGCTTTTCGAAATGTTCCAAATTAGGGTTGGGTGTTCTAATCAATCCGATATTCAAATCGTGTCTTTTCGGTAAGATCCAGCCATATTCGGTAAAATAACCATATTCGGATGAAGTTCCAGCCACGATGACGAGAAGCTAATGATTCTCCCAATGACTTACGGTATCTGACTTCATCAGGCACTATCTGACTTCCAATCCTTTATCTAGTGATTTTGTTCCATTGCACATCATATATATTGTTCTCCCCCTCTCTGTATGATTGATTGTAGCACTAAATCGGCTGATCATTCCATGTTTTGGAACTTTCACTTACTTCTTTCTTTCCGTATCTTTTAGGTAGATAAAACCTTCCTGTTCTAGAGTGGAGTGGAAGCTTGCGCTTCTACTAGAAGCTTAGCTACCTCGATAAGTGAATTAGATGTCCTTTACGAAGAGAGGCAAGTTTTGATCCTATTCCAGATAATGCTGAAAAAAGGGCATAGGAAGAATTGATAGTCCCTGGTTTCAGTTCCTCTTCTACACAGACAATAGTTTTGATCCAAATTCTGGATAAATGGAATTCTGTCCATTGTTGCTACCCTATTCCTTACCACTATCCATAGTAGGAAAGTAGAACTTGGTCTAAGAATATTATACCAGATAACCTCGGCCCAAGGATCAACTTGATCAGAGTGATAGAGTCATTTCCAGTAAATTTTGCTAGAGAAACTTTCAATAGGAGACCCTTTCTATAGAAAACAGTCTTGTAAGTTAGGATTAGGAAGATACGAACGTTTTAGGTGACTGATGGCATCAACAAATTGAATCCATTCATTATGATTGATAAGACTAGCCACCTTAGATTTCTGATCTCGCTCTGAAAAAGCAGAAACAACAATGGGGTTTGAGGAAAGAGGACCAGAGCATGTCCAAAATAGGAAAGCAGTTTAACCATTTTCAATTTTACAGACAACATCATTAGCTACTTCTTCCCTTTTTCTTAAAATCTAATTAAGGAACTAAGAATAAGACGACCTTATAGATAGGGACCATATGTTGTTCCCTTTCAAAAAGTAGCTATGAAGCCATTTCATCCATAATAAATGCTTATCCTGGATCATTCTCCAAAGCCTCTTAATCAGAAAAACATTATTAGCAACTCTTATAGAGATGATTCCTAACCCCCTTCACCTTTAGTTTACACATATCAACCCATTTAACCTTAGGGAACCCAGAACATCCATTTGCTTTACCCTATACAAAAATCTCTCATCATCTTCTCCACAATTTTGACTAGTTTCTTTGACAAAGGAAAGTGAGTACTCCAGTAAAGATGAAGGGAACATAGAACAAATTTAATAAGTTGGACTTTTCCATCATAAAACAAAAATCTATTAGTCCATTTTCCCAATCTCTTTTGAATTTTTTCAATAAGAGGTAGACAATCATTGAAAGATAATCTTTTGGTGGAAATAGGAAGACTTAGCTACTGTAGTGTAACATCTCGTTTCCATACTAAGGGTTAAAACCCTAGATTTCTGTAATTAAGAAATAGCAATGAGAGATTAGAAAAATGAGTTTCATATTCATACATAATGTTAGCATACACACACGTGAATTTGATTATTGTAAACATTGCAATGAATTATTCATGCACTCATTTGATATTTTCCGAGTATAAATGATTATTTTAATGTAACTATAATGTGAATTATGGATTATGAGTCTTAACAATTGAGTTGGAGTATATAAGTAGTGAATTAGGATTTTTGATGAAATATTAGAATTTTCTAGAATTAAGAGTATTTTTGGAATAGGAAAAATGTTAAGTAGCAAGACAATTGATTTATGGTAGTAGAAATAAGTGTCAAATGGCAGATGAAATATTGGTTAATGGTATTAGGATTTACTGAAAATATGACGTTAAAAATTGAGAGACAATTGGATTAAAAAATTGGACACAAATGGACAAGTTAAATAAAAGACCAAGTGAAGACCATAAGGAGGTGACATGTGGCAAGTGACACTTGCCACACACCTCTCTCTCGTAACTTACTCTTGAAGACTAATGCTCATTTGTTTCTTACCTTTGGCTAAATGCTCCCTCTTCATTTTGGTTCTTTATCTTCTTTATTTTTCTTCATCCCTGAAACTCACTTCTCACCCATCCACATTGAAGCATGCTTTCACCTTTCATTTGCTGCTACTATTTCGTCGTCTTCTTCATTTCTCACTAAAGACCCTACCCTACCACCTTTGAATGATGATTCACGAGTGAGAGAAGAAAGCTAGGGTTAAAAGAAAACGTGAAGAGTTTGAAGATCTTGAAGCTTAAACAAATAAGTCTTAAGCACTAATCTTCTTTATTATTGAATGAAGCATTTTTTATGATAGTTAACAGTTAAATGATTATAAAATGGTGATACGTATATACTGAAACGTGAACAAGAAAACCTGGGTATGTTCATCTCTTGCTTTTACACATATGATGATGATTAATAGTTCATAAGTCGTTGTTGTGATGATTTGAGTTAGAACGATCGTTATAGATGGTGTAAAAAGAGTGCAGAAAATTTTGATAGGTAAATGGTTATTTCATGCTCTATTTTAAATATTGATATGCGTGGATCTCTTTGGGTGTTTTAGAGATGACCTAAGATGAGTCTAGAGTTAAGGAAAAAGGAGTAATGTGATGTCATGAAATGGGAAGAATTAAAATGATAAGTTAGAGATGAAATGAAGGTGATGATAAAAATGAAGAAGTGCAGAAAATATGATGAATATGCGTAAATGATATGTTTTGTTTTTTATGGTTATGATCAATTATAGATTTTGATTTGTGTTTGAATGTGTTGAGCTGAAATGGAAGTAGGAATGAAGAGGAAATAATGAGGACATAAATTAGAAATGATAGATCAAACACAAGAGACGAAGAAGTGATGAAAAATATGTTATTACGTAAATCTGGGTAAGTTTCGTCTTCACAATCGTGCACAAGCACGATTGTGACAGAGAGGAAACCCTAGAGGAGTTGATCGATGTTGACAGAGAGAAAAAATGAGGCAGTGCATGATCGTGCACAAACATGATCGTGACAATGAGGACCCTTAGAGGAGTTGCACGATCGTGACTGAAGGGAGAAATCAAGAGTTGCACGATCATGACTGAAGGAAGACGTCAGGCAGTGCACGATCGTGTGTAATGCTTTTAGATGGTTTTCGACACCTTTTACTATTTTTATCATAACTTCTTCTCCGGACCTTCGATTGACTTAAAATTTGGACCACAAACTCCTCACATATTGTCTTTCCTCTCCACCAAATTTCATGGTAATATAAATTCATTAGGAAAGGATTGATAATGATTGATTGATGAGTTTATAATGAAAATGATGAAGGGTGATGGAATTTGTTAAATGGAATGTTTTCACTGAACAGACATATGTATTTTGGACATATCTTAATCTGTAGATATCCGAATGGGATGATTTTTATTTAGATTAAACTAGAGGCATATGGATATAAATTTCATGAAGGAATTGAATTTTAATTCTGTCTCAGAGTTTCAAAATTTGGCTCGAAGTTGAGTATTAAGTGTTGTTGCAGTGAGAGAATAGTCTGAAGTATTTTGTGTATAACTTGTAGAATACTGAACCAAATTGTATGAACTTTAGTTCATTAGAACTTAATACATAGAGGAAATTTTGTTTAGAATAAGGTGTGGCCTAAATACCTCATTTTCCTTGTCTTAATGACCATGCAAAATTGAACTGAAATTTTGAGAAAAGCTGGAATGATCGATTGATGATGTTATAACTTGGTCAATGAATTGTTGATATCAAAGTACCAAAGGCATGAGTATAATGGGAATGAAGTTATTCATATGATAGTAGTTGCAATTCAAAAGAGATGAACTATATGTATTAAGTAAAGGTGAATGAGAATTTGATATTATGAGAGCATATACTGCTAGAAAAGAAATGACAAGTAATTGAATTATGATATTAGAATAACCAAGTTTTATTGAGGTGTAAACCTAAGAATAAGTTAGACACATATAAATGATAAGGTTTGATTGATCAAAAGATGTGATTAAGGAAACATACTGGAATAGTCGAATTGAGCATGCATTATATATGACATATATACAGATGTGTACAATTGAATGTTTATGTAATTATGTAATCAATAATGTGTGTGCAATATGTGTATTGCATAATGTTGATATGCAGGATAAAATTTTTGTATCCAAATGTTTCCTGATCATAGAAGCTAATGCTAATCTGAAGCATACTGTGAGTTGACCTAGATGTTCTTACTTTAAATGATTGTTCTGTTTAAATCATGTATTGAATTATTATGTGAACGTGATTATGTTGATTCCGGACATTGAATGTCCGAGGCATTTGATGCATGAATAAGACATTAGAAGTGCTCCTTGTATGTTAATTTGATGAAATAAGTGATTCTCAACATTTTTGTTAAATGCCAAACCAAGGTTCGATGATGAATGTGAATATGAAACTGAAATCATGTGACTGATTGAAAATATGTGAATGTGATGCATTTCATTACATGAATGCATGACAACATAAAGACTGTTATGATCGGAGTAGCCACCGAAAAAGAGCCTAAAGCTCAGAATGTGATAAGAACCTCTGACTCAGTTGTTAATGTACCCGAAATCCACAAGGGATATGGGCCAGCGAAAAGGCAGTCGATCACAATAATAACAATTTAAAGTAAGTCTCATGAGCACTACATATGCATCTAATATGTATGATTTAAATTATTAAAATAAATAGTTTGAATGATTTTTGAATATGATGTATGATTTAAGTGAATATGAAATGTGACTCAAGATGTTGAATTGATGAAGTGATGTGAATTATGTGATTATATGAATTGATGTGATTGAGTGAGCCACTGAGGATGGTCCACTTATTGAGTTCGCAAAAATCAACCCAAAATTTGCAATATTTTTAAGCTTAGAGAAGATATCCAATTAAACAAATTAGAGTTTAGCCACTGCATTCAAGTAAGAGATAGAGGTCGGGATTAGTTCGCGTCTGCATTTGTATTTCTTTATTTTTGTATCAAATTGTGTATTTCGCAATTATTGTACCTCGGGTATTTGAATAATTTCGTTTTGTAATGACTTTCCAAATTGAAAATTTGTGTAAATGAGATTGTTTAATGAGTGTAGTAACACTTGTGAATGAAAATATTTATAAATAAAGTGGGCCCAAATTGTTTATTGATTTTTAAATATGTGTGTGATGTTTGAAAATTTTGTAACGAGCTTCGATTGTTTGACTATTCTAGTATGCCACCCTCGTAGAGTATGTTCTCGAATACAGTCGGTATGTTCGGAGATATGCACTATGAGAATGGGGTGTTACAATTTGGCATCAGAGCCTAGATTTAGTATCTTACATGGGAGTTTTTTGAAATATGTGTCAAGTTACATGCATTTTAGATATGTCTTAGCAAGTAATAGCAACTGATCCCCAGTCTGAGTCACATTTACATGAGTCACATGCATGAACATTTGTTAAGAGCCTGAGCAAGTAGAAATAATGAGAAGAATGATGATATGTCAAAGTGTAAGAAAATGAAAGCTCGTGGATATCTAAAAATGAAAAATAGTATATGGTTCGATATGATAGATAGAGATTCACTACATTTGTAATTGTAGATGTATCATCATATATGACATCAATATTGTACTGTAATGGTATATCCTTGAATGTGAAATAGATATGAATACATTATCATAAACTGATTGAGGAAAGTAGAGATATAAATATGAATGGAGAGATTTAAAGTGTACAAGCCCAGTTTTCTATGACCTTGAAAGGTTGAACTTGGACTTGAAATGGTTTTTTGATTAATGTGACAAGAGTTATGATCCACCATAAGAATATATTAGTGGAATTAAGATTAGAATTTCATGATGATTATGCATCTATAATTTTGAATTGATTGAGGATATACATATGAAAGATGAAATAAATGACAACAGGAAGATGAGATAGAAATAAGGAAAAAAATAAAAGGGGAATGAAGTAGATATAAATGACTTTATGTGAGATGAATGATATGTAGTAAGGAGAAAGTTAGAAATGCATATAAGATAGGATTTCATGTGTGAATGAGATAAAGAAAAAGGTGATGAATCAAATAAGAAGAGTTAATACACTCAATATGGTAGTTGAATTATTATGAAATGATGTAGTATTAGAAGAGGTAAATTCTAAAAAAATTGGAGTAGAATTGATGTTAGTATGTGTGTTAATGCGAGGAAGAAAGTGCAAGGCACGATGGGGGCCTGGCAAAAGTAGATTTCTGTCATGAACATGGCAGGGATACCCTGATCGTGGGCAGGAATAAAGAGAGAAATGTTATCTAGGATTAATTGAGATCAAAGTATCATTAGTGTAAGATATAAATTGGTGTTTTTTCAGAAATAAATCTCTGGATAGAATTGGATGACCTTGATGATACACACCTAAGCATATGCGACAGTAATCATGTCTACTACTTCATCGAGTTTTGGTAAATAGAACATTATGACCTTGTAAGAAATGATATAAATTGATCTTCTTGAGGTATTAAGAATAGTTGATAAGCAATGATGAAAACAGTTGATTGATCAGGATTATATGAACAGTATAGATGATAGTAGCAAGGAATCTTCTTTTGAATAAGAATTTCACCGAATTAGGTCAAGTAGACCAGATCGTTTACCTTTAAGAATGAGCGATGATGGAATAAATCAGAAGTGAATATTGGTGGTCCATTTCTATCGGAGACTCAAGCATAAGAAATGGAATATGCTATAAAGAGTATATGTGTTTTGTTTGATGTAAAGTATCCAACTACGTGATTGGAATCTTGAATTTGAGGTGACACTCTTATTATTGTGAGGAGAACTTAGGTCCACATTATATTCTATGCAAATATGTTCAGAAGATACAAATTAGATTTAATGAATGTGTTACTAGCTCAGGAAGTTAGGATTGTAAATAAATTGAAATATGCGGAGAAACTAGTATGAATGAACAAACATTAGAATAACTCAATGAGAAATTAAAGGAAATCGAATGAATGGAGGAAATCATTCAAGAAAGGAAGTTAATTTGGAGACTAAAAAAATGGGAGATCATTACCCCAATTGAGGAATTAGTTACTTAAGGAATTACGAGAACTAATTATGGGGACGTTGAGTTTTGGCAATATCTGTTTGAGTTAGCAAATGCCCCCGATAGTATTATGGTATTGAAGAATAAAGTGTCCCAATTTTGGTTGGATCAATTAGTGACTATGACCATAGATGATATATTAAATGTATTTGAAAAGTTAAGAAGAATATTTTTAACATTTGAAGTAAATCTTATAAATCACGAGGGAGAAACAATTAGATGCCAATTCAATGAGAGTGAATCTTAGCTTGATCAAATAACAGGTTAGGTCGTATAGTATCTGAACATGGCATATTGGGAGAACCAAAGAAAATATAGGTAATGAATAAGTGA
>JANVCL010026846.1:0-10209 GCA_026546855.1 Erythroxylum incrassatum
AGTTTTCTGATTCTATTTGACTGAGAGACATGGAATACCGTATTACCTTAGAAATCGGATTTAATTATGGGCCCGAAACAGATTAATTTTATTAACAGAAATTAAGATGACTATTACACAATTTATTTTAATTGAGGTTATAATCATGTATAAGTATGAAGGTTGGATATCCGGTAATGGGTTCCAACAGCATTGGCTGAGTGGTTTAGGATTGATCTTAGTGAGCTTAACATGCTGAGAAATAGCTTTTTTGATGTACCGTACCTGAAACGGTGCTAGATTATACACGGGAAAACCATGCAGCTACGAGATCCTTCAACCCGTATAGCATTGAAGCGCAGGTTGGTAGCGGTAGAGTCAAGTTCTAGATGTCACGGTGTTGAATATTTTTCGGAGACTGAGGGGCGACAACAGCAACCCCAACGTCTGTTGGCACAACAACAGGAACACCAACAACAGCCGCAACCTAATTTGGGCATGATACACCAACTTATGCTTGATAACCAAAAACTCATGGTTGATAACCACAGAAACACACGGCAGCAGTTGGATGAAATTAAGGAACAGATGCATAGACTTAATCAATGATGGGTATATCTTAATGATTGAGTGCACGGTATTTTCTAGGATATGCAATACGTGAGCGACAAATTGGAAAAGGCTTGGCAGGTTCAAGGACTGGATGTGCCATCTCCAACCCCATCTGGTAATGACACTCCACAAGTGGTAGCCACAGACAATCCAGAAGGTTCCTGTTCCTGAATTGTGGAAGTAAGACATTTTTTAATTTTCTAAATTCTTCTACTTATGACTTTTTGTTTGTATTATGAAATATGCTTAAAATTTGTAAGATAACTTTCTGACAACTTTATGAATCACTTGGCTATAGATTTGTTGTAATTTTGAGATGTTTTCTAATTTGAAAATGCCTTTTTAGCATTTTGACTAAATTATTCATGTTACCTTCAGCTACTAAATTATTCATGTTACCTTCAGCTACTAAATTATTCATGTTCCTAAAATACTTCTTGTTTTCTGTTGGATTGGAAGTTTGGCCATTGTTGATAGATTGTACTAATGTAGGTTTTGACTCATCAGGTGATACAACGGCTTTGTAGTTATTTTTTAAGCTGTATGAGAATGTTGGAGGTGATACAACGGTGATGATCCACATCATTTCGGTTTTCTAAGGTACGAAAAAGGACAAATTGAAACACATTAGCAATAAAAACTGATGATCCCTTTTTGTCCAAATTTCTTTTTATGTCCATTAAGTTGATATTGCAGTGTTTATTTGTTATTCTGAAGTTGAATATCACGTATTTGTTTATGATATATTGCTCAAAAATATGTTCTTCCCTCTAGTTTTGTACTTCAAAGTTAAAGCCCCAAATTATGTTATTCGCTCTGGTTTTGTGTATTTGGCCAAAGAAATTAATTAGTGAAATCAGTATTGTTAGAGAAAATCATGTAGCTGAAGCACCTTAAAGTCCTGCTGACAACTTGATTTGAATATCAGGATTTGTGATTGCTGGAAATGAATTTTTTGCTGAAGAAACATGTTGTACAAGTTTCAGTTGTTGGACAATGTCGGTTTTTGTTAAGCTAAAGACAAAATGTGTTACTATTGTGTGTTTGCTATATCAGGCAATGTTGTACTAGTCTAGTTTTATTCATCAGACCAAGTCATTATCTTTTAGTTTAAAGATCAAAGTGTATCAGATAATGCTAGAGCTGAATATAAAGCTCTTTGTTTTCATTTTCGGGAATGTAATGAAAAAAAAACTCTCAATACAACTTTTCTTACCAAGTATCAATATTCTTACTCATGTTCATGTTTTCCATTCTGTTTTGATTATGAGCAACAAGTTCAGAAGTTGAGTTAGAACAAGTTTTGTGTTTGTTCTGTCTTTTAAAGAAATCTGATACTACTCATGAGTTGGTTTTTTGAGTGAATGCCAAAATTCCAGCTTTTTCTCAAGTTTCAATCTTGTTCTATTAGTTATCCTTTTACATCATTTTATTCCATTCAAAGCAGAGACACAAATTGATCAATGAATAGATGAAGTAGTTTTACACATTCAGAGTTTGCAAAATTGAAAATCACTGTTACATTCGTTTACAAAGGAGAGCTGCATTATTTTACAAATATACACAAAACATCTGTCATACATTTTGTGTTGTGAGGAAGTGTGTTGCAACTTTGGAGAGTCACCATATTCTCAGATCAGAATTGAGGGATTGATGTCCCACCTTTTTCTGTCAAAAGGAGAGTTGCGTGTACAGTGCACATGAACAGTGCTTACTGTTTTGGGGATAGCCTAAAACAAACTACATTAACCTCAGCAAGATGGGAATTAGGAAGGCACGTAGAAACATTCCAAAAATCTTTTCAGTAACTACACAAGTATAACCGATTTTTGTAACACCACAATCTGTAACCCTCATTCTTGCCTCTTGCCGCAACTTCAAACCCAAGTCAATTAACAACTTTTTTTATAAATTAGAAAGATTAAATTAATGAAAAAATATTTACATCAAAAATTGCAAAAGCAACAGTTTCTCAGCCCAACTAAAGGAACTGGCAGCAGCATGAAGGGTCCAAGACTGCCCCTCGCCAAACAACACACACAAGACTGAAACATCCAACAACCACAGCTCCCAACAAGACAACAAGATTACCAGCAACACACCTCAAAACAGGATAAGGACGCAAACACCATATTATGTAATCAAATACAGAAGTCACGACAAAACAGTAAGAAGAGGCTCTCCAATGGATAGAGATACAAAGGTATGGATTTTGAAGACACCATCACAACTTTAGGAGTCACACTGATGCGGTATCCAAGAAGAGATAGATCTTAAACACAAATACAATCGATCAACGAAAGATGTACCTGCAAAAAGAAAGAAGAAAATACAAGGAAAGGATGAACAACAACCTCCCATTACCTGCTCTCGGTGTTTAAGCTGAGTTGTTCCCGTACTTGGAAGATCACGTTAGTAATAATGTTCCTCGCTACCAAAGCTGCATTTTTGAAAGTTCTAAAGTTTCGTTCAGACCATAAGGTATAAACAATAACAGCGAGGAGAATGAGGAAAATATTAAGGTCAAAGTTCCTGTAGCCTTGGGGCAGACAGAACCAATGGATAATAGCTGGGAGATTGTGAAAGTGAGGAATATTGAGCTGAAAGTGGGAAATGCAGTGTAACCATACTGATTTGGAAAAGGAACATTCAAAAAAGAGATGGTTGGACGACTCATTATCCGAAAGGCATAGGGAACAATGATCTGGGATATAAGTATACCGGAGCTGGTCCCTAGTCTGGAGCTTATTAAGGACAGCCAGCCACAAAATAAAGGCATGCCTAGAGTTGGCCCCTTTGTGCCAAACTAACTTGTGCCAAGGGACTGTAGGAAGAGGAGGTCTCAGTAAGATATAGGCTGAAGAATTAGTGTAAATTCTAGAAGGACTAGCAGTCCATTCCAGGTGATCCGATGCAGAACCATCCGGTTGGTATGGTAAAGGCTCGAGTGTACTAATGGCCTCAATGGTGGCACCCTGCCAACACCACATATTGTCTCTGATAATGTCAGCAACTCTTGCAGTCATTGGAAGGTCTGACCCATTGATAGCTCTAGGGGTAGAGAGATCCTTGAGAATACCACTAGGGTGCCAAGGGTCCTGCCATAAGAGAGTAGAAAAACCATTGCCAATTTTAAATCTGAAATGATTCCCAATAATATTTCTAACCTGAATAAGTTTCCTCCAACTCCAAGAACTATTAGCAGTAGGTTGAGCACTCCAAAAATTAGACCGTCTAAGAATAATAGAGTGAACCCACCTTACCCACAATGCTTCCTTATCATTGAACAAAATCCAGATTCTTTTTCCTAGTAAGACAGTGTTCCAAGTAGATAAATGTTTAAGCCCCAACCCACCTTCTGATTTAGGACGACACAGGTCATTCCACTTAACCTTAGCATGAGATTTAGACTCAACCTTCCCAGACCAAAGAAAGTTCCTCAGTTTGGACTCAATTTCTTTAAGGACCGGGAGAGGAAGTAGGAAGTGACTAGCCCAGTAGACCTGAAAAGTGAACAAGACAGAAATAACCAATTGAATTCTACCAGCGTAGGATAAGGCTTTGTGGGTCCATTTATTAACTCAGGCATCAATTTTATCCAACAGAGGGATACAATCACGCCGAGTCAATCGACCCATTAAGAGTGGTACACCTTGATATCTAAGAGGAAGTGTTCCTCTTTGAAGTCCCAAAATGGTTTCCAATTGAAATGGCAAAGGGTCCACATCAGGAGAGAAAAAGACTTGACTTTTGTTGTGATTCATTTGAACACCGGAAAAAGAGGAAAAGGTACGCAAGCAGGTAAGTAAGGTATTCACCGAGATAAGATCAGCATGGCAGAACATTAACAGATCATCAGCAAACAAAAGATGGGACAGTTTAAGGGATGTGCATCTCCAATGGAACTGAAAAGTAGGAGTGGCAGCTATGGTATGAGTAAGAGTCCTAGAGAGTACTTACATACAGAGGATAAACAGATACAGAGAGAGAGGGTCACCTTGATGTAGACCAGATTTCTCAAGAAAAAATTGAGTAGAGACCCATTGATTAGGATAAAATAGGAGGGCGAGGTGACACACTCCTCAATCCATCTAATAAATAGAGGAGGGAATCCGGAAGCTAGCAAAACATTGAGGAGGAAGTCCCATTTTATGGAACCATAAGCTTTGGCCAGATCAATTTTGAAAGCACATCTCTTATGCTGATTAGAGAGATGGTAGTTCTTAAAGATTTCCTGAGCTAAAAGGATGTTGTCCCCTATACGGCGATTTTTGAGGAAAGCACTCAGGTTTGGACTAATAATGAGGGGAAGGATAGCTCGAAGTCTATTGGATATGATTTTGGTGATCACTTTATAAATCATGTTACAGCAAGAAATGGGTCTATAATCCGAAACAGTGGAAGACTGAGTGGTCTTAGGGATAAGGGAGATAAACGTCGAATTAAGTTCTTTGATGAGCTTACCATGTTTGAAAAAATCTTAGATTGCTCTAATGACATCGATCCCAATAAGGTGCCATGTGTGTTTAAAGAAAAAGCCATTAAAGCCCTCCTGGCCAGGGGCTTTATTCGGATTAAAGGAAAAGAAGATTTCCCTAATCTCCTGCGCAGTCACATCCGCAATCAAATTTAGGCGAAGAGGTTCAGGGAGTTGATGAGGAAAAAGAGCAGACACGTACTCATAGGAGCAGGCTAGGGCCTTCTTAGTACCAATAGACTCTTGAAAGAAAGTCAGAAAATGGTTTTGAATTTCTTCGAGGGCAGTAATCCTATAACCATTGCTACCCAACAAGGAGTGAATATTGTTCCTATTCCAATTCGACAAGACAGAGTTATGGAAGAATTTGGTGTTCCTATCCCCCTCTTGAAGCCACTGGATGCGAGATGCTTGTTTGTAAAAAGATTCTTGGTCTATTAAAGCCTGAAACAAATTGGACAAAGCCACCTGTTCCTCAGTAATTAGATGGGACCTAGTAGACTGGACTCTCATTTGATCTTGAATGGTATTAAGGGTGCTTGACAAGTCACCACTCTAGCATTTATGTCACCAATTTGATTAGAATTGAGAGATTTAAGGGACAGTTTTACTAGCTTGAGCTTAGACACAACACAAAACATGGGTGTCCCTTGGATAGGAGAGTTCCAGGCCTCTTCCACTACCTGAAGAAAATTGGGCTGAGAGACCAGGAAATTCGAAAACCAGAAAGGAGAGGGCCTCTTCTTCAGAATTGGTAAGGATATAACCACCACCGGGGAATGATCGGAGATATTAGGGTTAAGGATTTCACTAAAGGTTCTAGGAAACCTAGAGCCCCATTTCGAATTGATAAGAGCGCGATCTAACTTCCTAGCAATGTGAGCTTCGCCATATTGCTTATTAGACCAAGTGAAAGGAGGGCCACTAGAATTTAGGTCAAACACTTCACAATCCTCAACACACCGCCGAAAGTCTCGCATCCCACTAACAGCCACTGAACTAAGAGGGTCAGCTTCTTGAGCATATAAAATGGCATTAAAGTCCCCAACTATAAGCTAAGGACGGTTGCCAACTGAGGTTTTGATATTGGAAAGGGAAGACCAGAGGGTTTTCCTATGATTGACATTAATCACCCCATAAATGCAAGACACAAAGAAGACAATAGTACTGTTTATGGGGGTCACCTCCAAGTGAATCATCTGATCAGTAGTAAGGATGGGGACACACAAAAAGGACTCAGGATTCCAAGCAACCACTAATTAGGCATACTAAGCTTGATCAAGATTACTACAGAAATTCCATTTAGGAAACAAAGAGGAACAAATATTGTTCAAAAGAAACTGAGATTTGAGCCTGGACTCTATCAAACACACCAAAGACACCAACCACATTCTAATATAAGATCTAACAGCTAACTGCTTTTTCTTGTTATTAAGACCGCGAATATTCCAGAACCCTAAATCCATAAAACTAAAACAAGAGACACTACCACCAACTACTGTTTTTTTCCTAGATTTTCTGCTTTTCCGAATTGTAGACACCGCTTCTGCCCCTTCCAAACCACCCTGATTCTGAGGATCAGTGGAAATATTAATGGGAATCACATCAGTTAAAAGAGGGTCATTGGGATTACCTACTGAACTTACACCAGGACAACTAGCACCTTCACAATTTCCATGAGTAGCATCCAGGGGCGGAGGCAAGGCATTGTCTATTTCTGGCTCGGATGAATTGGCTACTATATTGGTCTCCTGAGGAGCCACCTGGTTTTCAAAATTTCCATGAGTAGCAACCATGGGCGGCAGCAAGACATTGTCTATTTCTGGCTCAGATGAATTGGCAACTATATGGGTCTCCTGAGAAGCCACCTGGTCTACCACTGGAGGAATCTCCTAAGCTCCCTCCTTCGGTGGTGGATGACATAAAGCAATGGGGTAATTTTCTTTGTCCAATTCCTGTTGAGTACCAGTCTCGAACAGACGCCCAATAGGCTTCCAAGCTTTCTTCTGTGGAGCTTTGTCTGGTTTCCATTCATATTCAATGGCAATCTCCTTAAAGGTCACTTGGCCCTCTTCATTGTAGGTTGCTAATTGAAAGGATGAAGGCCAGCTCCTCTCCAAGTCTAATTCAACACATATTCTAGCAAAGAATATCCGAGACATGCGAGTCGTATAGGAATCTATGAGCAAGGGTTTACCAACTGCGCTAGCTATCCGACTCAATCCCTCAGTAGTCCAATATTCATAGGAAATATTATGAAACCGTATCCAGACTGGAGCATAGCGAATAACCTCTTGTTCCCTTGCATTCATACTCCATTTGCATAAGAACGATGGCTTCCCTTGGATATGCCAAGGGCCCTTCTCTAGCACCGAATTCATACCACAATCAGAATCAAATTTAAATAGGAATTTGTTCGAACTAGTCACCAGAATCTCAATCAATCCATACGGTAACCATGCTTTGGAGAGGGCTCGGTGGACTACTGGAAATACGGGGCGCTTATCAATAAAAAATCCAATCAAAAAATGCCAGAATTTGGTGGCTCTCTGCAGTGCAAGCTCAGGAGGCGGAATGACAAGGATTTGATTATCCTTAAGTTCATGAGGATAGAAGGCCAGCTCTTGGACATTGGACGGTTCCTCCACAGAATCAGTGAGAACCGATTTCCAGGTTCTAGGAGGAGGCGACGCCGACGATACACAAGGCTGAGAAGGTGGGTCTTTGGGGTCGGAATGGCCAAGGGTCAACAGCCTCGGTGATTTCACACCATCAGCTACCGGAACAGGGGTAGGGGATGGAATGTTGGGGTTGGTGTTCTGTGACTTTGGAAACAAGGGCGAAGACGACGGGGACTGGCCAGGCATAAAGATTGGGGATTTAGGGTTCCCAACGGGCGGCGAGGGCAACGAGAGGGATTTGCAAGGAGAAGACACAGGGAGTTGAGACAGAGGAGGACGAGAAGAGGACGGTGAGGAAGAAGAAGCAGCCTTGGAGGAAAGGATCAAAACACCAATGATCGACGAAATAGGGGACGCTCGGCGCTCACGTTAAGGATGTTATCACATAAAACATATTATGTATTTAACAATCAAAACATAACACTCAATTGCCTATCATGCTCCACAAATCAAAATGAAATGCACAAACATAATGGCCTGAGAGTCCCATAAATCGAAATGGAGAAACCGAAGTTTACACTATAAACTAAATAAGTATGTTTCTTAGGAGCTCATATGCTACAAGCTGGCAATCGGGATAAGGCTTTAAGTTAATGTGCATGTGATGATCAAAATGGTATCTCTCTTGCCCATACACAAACAAACTTTTATACTAAATTCATTTCATCACATATTCATACTTTCATGCTTCTTATGCTTTTTCCTCTTTTGATTATACAAAATGTTGTAACATCTTTCATGACATAACATGATAATACATCTTAGAGCATTCTCTAACAATCACAACAATTTAAGTTAAACAATTTAGCACACATAAACAAGCAAGAAAATCGGGCCATCTACCACAATAACTATAAACATATTACCTACCCAAATTGCTTGTAAATCCAAACTCAAGTTTGCCTTTCCTCTTGCTCTTGCATAGGATTTTCTTGGTTTCGTTCAAACAAACCACTTTTCATTCAAACCAATATTCCAATAAAATCCATAAATCTTTAATAATCCAAAAATATAAAATAAATAAAAATTGAGCTTAAACTTAATCTACCTATAGCTTATCGAGGTTAGAAAAACTAAGACCTAGTTTAAAAGTCTAAGAAAACAAAATTGGGTTTCTTGGTTCTCTTCTTTCTCCCTTTATTTCCAACACAAAACTCGTGTCTCTAACTCCTTTCCTACTCAAGCTAGAAGAAAATATGGTGGAGATTACCTAAAACAAGTTGACTCCTCTTCCTTCTTCTTCCTTTTCCTTCTCCACGTTTCTCTTCTTCCTTCTTTCCTAGCTTCCGTGTTTTCTCTCTTCTTTCTTTCTTCCTTCCACGTTTTTCTTCTTTTCTCTTCTTTCTTTCTTATTTAATCAAGACCACTTTGTTTTTATCTTTCCAAGTTCACCTTCCACATTTAATGTAATGCCTACTTACTCCTTTAGTCCATATGCCTATTATACTCTAGCTTAATTCTAACATTTCTATCTAATGATTCTAATTTCTATTTATGCTTGCTAGATTAATGGACTAAACTCTAAAAATAAATAAATAAAATAAAAATTTGGGGTCCAACAAATCTCCTTCCCTTAACAAATTTTGTGCTCGAAATTTGTACTTGAGTCTAAGGCATGGATACTTCTCCTTCATGGCTTCCAAAGGCTCCCATGTTGCCTCCTCTCTTACATGGTTCTTCCATAAGACTTTAACCAGCTCATAGTCTTGTTTCTCAAGACCTTTTCCTTTGAATCTAAATTCTCTACTGGTTGTTCTTCATAAGTCAAATCCTCTCTTAATTGAACCTCTAAATGTTGGATTATGTGTGGAGGATCTGATCGGTATTTTCTCAATATTGATACATGGAAGTCTTTGTGAATTTTAGATAATTCTGGTGGCAGGGCTAACTTGTAGGCTAGAGGCCCAATTTTCTCAATAATCTCATAAGGGCCTATGTATCTTAGACTGAGCTTGCCCTTTTTACCAAATCTTAAGACTCTTTCCATGGAGAGGCTCTAAAAGATACTTTGTCTCCAACTTCAAATTCCATCTCCTTTCTATGTGCATTCATATAGCTCTTCATCCTATCTTGAGCTGCCTTAAGTCTCTACTTTACCAATTTAATCTTGTCGACTGTAGCTTGCACCAACTCAAGTCCTAAAAGTCTCCTTTCACCTTTCTCATCTCAACAAATAGGAGTTCTGCACCTCCTACCATATAAGGTTTCATAAGGTGCCATTTGAATTCCCGAGTGGTAAGAATTATTGTAAGAAAACTCAATTAAAGGTAGATGATCATCCCATGAGCCTTTGAATTCCATAACACAAGCTCTTAATATTTCCTCCAATGTCTGTATTGTCCTCTCTGATTGGCCATCAGTTTATGGATGGAAAGCTGTGCTAAAATACAACTTGGTTCATAAAGCCTCTTGTAAACTTTCCCGGAATCTGGAGGTGAACCTAGGATCTCTATCCAAGGC
>JANVCL010026931.1:0-10205 GCA_026546855.1 Erythroxylum incrassatum
CAAGAGTTTTAAGGAATCATGTCTATGGTTGTGTTTTTCGGATTAAGAGGTTGGGTCTCGGTAACGGGATCCAACATATAGCTTGTGGGGGAAGTGCTTCGAACCTTATTTATTTCATACACACATGAATTTTGACTTAGAAAAATTGCACTCAATTGACATGTTTCGGGGTATGAAAGTTTCTAAATAATTGAGATATGATTGTGCCTTTCTAATGTCATGCATTTTGATTTACTAATAAAAAGAATTGATGGAATTCAATAAGTAATTTAGAGTTAATTGTTACAATGGAAGATTGATGGATTAAAATGTATATTTAGAATAGGAAAATTCTCAAGTAGCAAGATAACTTGACATGTGGAAAATTAGGATGACCAAGCCTATCAAATAAATGACATGTGGCAGTAGAATTGAGTGACAAATGGATTAGGGAATTGAGTGACAAATGGCTTAGGAAATTGAGCGACAAATGGCCTAAGAACTAAGTGACAAATGGTAGCCTAAAGAGAGGACATGTAGCTGGCCTAGACACTTGACAAGTGTCCTCTCCACTCATACCACACGACGCACACATGGCAAGCCTCTATACTTGTTGAATTCTACTGAAACTTTCTTCTTCTTCCAGAATTCTACTGAAACTTTCTTCTTTTTCCTCTCACTGCTGAAAGCTTACTTCTCCCTCATATATCTGTGTTTTTGCTTAAGTTTTGTTCAATTGCCACACCAAACTCTATGCAAAAATCCTTTATAAAGATAGTTATAGAAGCAAAACATTGTTCTATTTGTTGTCATCTTCTTGTCTTTTCTGAAACCATCATACTCTCACCTTGTTCTTGAGATGATCTTGTATGCATATGAGGCAAAATAGACTTGACACATTAAGGTGGAATTTGAGTTGTACAAGTAAAATATTGGTCTTTGCGGCATGTTGTAGCAGAATTTTATGATGACTGAGTTGGGATGGATTGAATGTAGTGTTGATGCTGAAGTTGTTCTGGAAAATGATGGATGAATTGGTTACTTTTCTGTTTTGTTTTTAGATGCATGAAAATAGTAGTTTATAGGATGTTATATGGATGAAATAGTTTGGGATTGGAAGTGTAATTGATGAGAAATTCATGCTAAAGATAGGTGTTAATAAGATGTTTCAAAATTTGGAAAGTAAGAGATGTAAATGAGTTTGCAAAAAGGAAACTGTTAATAAATAAAGTGAGCAGAATTTGGGAGCTTTAGTGTAATCAATATGAATACTAAATTAAAATGAAATGAAGTACCTTTAAGGATCATGAAATCTAGAAAAATTCAAGTGTTAGTGAAGTTTCTAAGTATGTGAAATTCGTGGAGAATTGAGGAAGAAAGATAGTGCATGATCGTGGCACTCATCCCACTATCATGGCTGGTTGCATTAGCTTCTATCACGATCATAGCAAGGTCCACCACAATCGTAGGCCTAGTTCTGAAATGATAATTTAAGTTTTGTATTCTTATTGAACCAGTTAAAGAAAAGTCATTCTAAATTGGTGTATTTGGAGTTGATTAAAGCTTGAAATGAACCTAAATTGTTGATTGATTAATTAATTAAGAGTTTGATAAGTTTAGGTTGTTAATTGAGGTCATAACATAAAGAATGTATTGTTTTGATGTTAATGTAACCAAATCTGGAAACTATGACGTGATGAAGGAATAAAGGTGTTCTCATGAATGCAAGCATGATCTTAAGGATATGCATAATATATTTTAGGCATGAATGAATGAGCATTGAAGAACATGAGGTAATATATATATATATGAACGTATCTCGTCTAGCATTCATATGTATTGAATCATATCATATCATAAGCAATCTTTAATATTCAAATTGAAGAGTGATCAGACCATTAAAAGCATCAGAACAAAATATAATTCATCATAACATAATAGACATGCATCAAAGCAAATCATATAATATCAGAACAAAACATCATTACTTCTGAACAGAATTTAAAAGTCTCAAATTATGTTAATACAGAATAGAAATTGAAGTAGATTAGAATTTATTTTATATCAAATCAGAACTTAACTTGTTGTAGAACTGAACATATATCAGAACACAAAACAAATTGGTCTGTTAGTCATTTATACATAAGTGGGTAATAAGACCAAAACAAACGATACCTATGATTGGTATCACAAAACAGAAGAGACTTATATCTCAGTATTAGAAGACATTGTTATGTAAAATATCATAACACACCGTAGTGTCAAGTACAGAAGACGCCTCAGTTTCAAGTTATAGAAGACACCTTAGTATCACAGAAGCAGTTGCAGACCCTTCTAAGAATGTTTATTTACCCACAACTAGGACTTGGTAGTTTTAAAAACAAAACATTTCAGATTTCAAAATCACATTTAAGTGATGTAATGCATAACATATGACTTTATTCCATTTTGCTCAAATTTAACATATTCCTTCACATTTGATCAAAATTAACATGAATTATAAACATAAACATTTGCAATAATGCACCAATGAATACATTAAATAATTACACATTACATGCATTCTCACAAGTTCCCAATTCACAAACATTCACAACTAACACATTACTCTTGTTCTTTTAAATCACAATAGCATTCATAAGTAAACTTCATTCCTTTAACAACTTATAAGTACCTTAACCTGATATAGTCCAAAAAATGTAAAAAACCAACATTTTCCCTTTCAAAGCATTTCCCATGACCATGGGAAGGTCCCATATAAATCCCACGATCGTTGGAAGAGTGAATCGAAGTTCACTCATCCATGACCTTCATTTTTTCCAAATTTAACTCCTTTATACTCCATCCAACACACCTTTACCAAAGTCCACCAATTTCACTTCAATTCTAACTTATTCATCCTTAAATCCCTTATCAAATTCATGTCCAAATCCATTTCAAAAATCATTCATTAGGCAACTCACAAATCATTATCTTTCATACATTAAAACGAAAACAAAATTTGCCATATAAGGATCAATTTTCCAACACTCATTTATCATCATCATAACACACATTCCATGCCAATTCAATCATAATAGAACTTGTATTAATACATGCCATCAAGTTTTGAATTCCCTTAACTATTTAACTTCAATTTTCAACTCCAAAGAACCAGCTAATCTAGCCCTTCCAAACAGCCAACACACATCCAAGATCAAGGTGCAAATCTTAGCACCAAAAAGACAACATAAAAGGTAATAAGATCTAGCTTCCTTGATGCAGCATCTTGCAAAGATGTCCAGTGATGATGATCCCAATTGAAGAAAAACCTAGGATTTCGTGAGAGTAAGAGTGAGTTTCAATGGAGAGGTGCAAAGGATAGTGAAAATGCAGTAGAAACTTCAAATAAGTTGGAGTGATTCAGCACTTGTTTAGTGCTAGGTGTGAAATTTGAAAGGGCACATGTCCTTCAATGAATCAACTTACATGTCACATATAGAAGTGAGCCACTTGTCCTCTAGTTAAGTTAGCAAATGTCACCGTTCTATTATGCCATTTGTCACTCAACCAATGCTGCCAAATGTCATTCAATGTATAAGCTTAGTCATACTAATTTTTATGCACCAACTTATCTTGCCACTCGACAATTTTCTTAGTCCAAATGAAAACTTTAACACAACAATTTTCTAATGGTATCAATTAATTCCAAGTTACTAATCATGGTCCATCAAACCAAGATTCAAGACATATATAATTCACAATCATATCACAATTTCAACACCTATCACATTTACTTTCATGAGCATGTAACATTTCAACTAGGGTATAGTTTGGGGCTTTACATTTCTCTCCTTAAAAGCATTTCATCTTTGAAATTCTTAACTGACTGATTTAACAAATGGGGGCTATGTTGTTTTATGTTCTCTTCAATTTCCCATATAGCTTCTTGGGCCTGAGGATCATAATTATCAGACTCCAATATTTACTTATGATTCGTTCAATATTTGTCCATTCCTAAAAATGGAACATTTGGTCTACATGATACAATTTAGTGAAAGTTCTTATGAAAAGAAAATTTTCTTTCCTCAATGATCTGTACTGTTCACGAAATCCTTATTAGTCAACTATGTTCATCGCTGCTTTTCGGCCATTCACAATATCTCAATAAGATCAACTACCATCATATATCACATAATCAGAATGTTCTATACACTAAAGCTCGGTGAAACGATAGGCATGTACATTTACTCTTATGCCTTGGTATGTACCATTAAGATCATTGCATCTTATTTAGAGATTTATTTTCAAAAAGTCACCAATTAATATCTTAAGCTAATGATACCTTGACCTCAATTGATTCTGGATAACATTTAAGTATTCTATGACTATACAAAGTTACCTATCCTTAGTAATAACCATTTCAATATATTCACTTAAATCTATGCTTCCGCTGCACTACTCTAATTCTTCTCAGAATTTTACTTATAGGGTTTAGGACTTATATTCACATAAATCCATGCTTCCACTGCACTACTCTAGTTCATCTCAGAATTTTACCTATGGGGTTTAAGACTTAAGAGCATTCAATATATCATATATTACTCCCTATACCATATCCAAGCATGTACTACATATGTGGTCAGTAACATCATTCACCAAAGTAACCACACTACCAAATGTGTACTTACTTGAGGACTTCCACATATATCGCTATCATTTATTTCATCTTACTTAAGTATATTCTCAACCAATTCATAAGCATAAAATATGTAACCATCATGAGATTATGATATCAAATCCAATAATATAACTTTATACCAATTTATAAACTCTTAACGTGATAATTAAACAACCATTTTAGTTCCAAGTTCAACCTCTCTAGGTAATAGAAATTTTGATTTCCTTTCTATTTTTTCTACACACTTCCTACCATTTAGGGCTTCATAAGGTGCCATGCCAATACTAGACTGATAACTGTTGTTGTAGGCAAACTCCATTAGATTAAGATAGTTATCCCAACTTCCTGAAAATTCTAACACACAACCCTGAAGCATATCTTCTAATATCTGAATCACCAATTCAGATTGTCCATCTGTCTGGGGTACCGTTGTCTATTATCATGATCAGAAATAATAGACAACAGTATCCCATACAACCTCACTATCTCATTCATATATATATATGCAAGCATATCTAATGAATAATTAGGATGAATAGGCAAAAAGTGGGCGAACTTAGTGGCGAACTTGGAGAACTTATCCAAAATCACCCATACAACATCATGCTTCCTTTGAGTGAGAGGAAGTCTAACGAAAAAACTCATGGTAATATTATCCCATTTCTATTGAGGAATTGAAATAGGATGTAACAAACCACATGAGATCTTTCCATACTTAAATCTAAAACCAAAACATGGAACAAACCGCATTAGGCCAAACATAACTCTTATACTCACGTACAAGCAATATTTAAGTGCTGATTAAACCAGAATCGCCTAAACCATGCTCTGATGCCAAACATTATAGCACTCAAATACCCCTTAAGAGGATATACAGATGCCACACAAAACATACCTAACACATACCGAGATACTCCAGAAGTTCCTTGAAAATAAAGCAATATAATTCACATTCATAATTTGTTGAGTTAAAAATAAAACATATCATACATCTTGTACTTATTAAAATACATGTCAAAAATTCTAAATTCATCCTGTATTAAGGTTATTACAAACCATGAACACAAAAATACAAAATGTCTTATCATATTGAGTACAACTAAAAAACAAACTGAACATTTTCTAAAATAAAACACATCCTTTTTGGCCACTGCGGTTGCCTTTATCCCATTCTCAAATCTTCTTATCAAAACCTACATCGAGGTAAAACCACCGTGCTAAGCATTTAGCTTAGTGGGGAAATAACTAAACAAGATATAAAATGGCGACTATTTCTAATAGTCGTCTAACATTCACATGTATTGAATCAGATCATATCATAAACAATATTTAATTATTCAAATTAAAGAGTGATCAGACCATTAAAAGCACCAGAACAGAATATCATGCATTAGAGCAAATCATATAAATATTAGAACATAACATCATTACTTTTGAAAATAACATAAAAGTCTCAGAACAAGATATAATTGTGTTAGTACAGAATAGAACTTATAACAGTTCACAATTTATCTTGTATCAAATCAGAACTTAGCTTATTGCAGAATTGAACATATATCAAAACACGAAACAAATTAGCCTGCTAGTCCTTTATAAAAAAAAGTGGGTAATGGAGACCAGAACAGAAGATACATATGATCGGTATCATAGAATATAAGAGACTTATGTCTCAGTATTAGAAGACATTGTTGTGTCAAATATCAAAACACATCATAATGTCAAGTACAGAAGATACCTTAGTATCAAGTTACAAAAGACACCTTAGTGTCAAGTTACAGAAGACACCTTAGTGTCATGGAAGCAGCTGCAAACCCTTCTAGGCATGCCTATTTACCCACGACTAGGACTTGGCAGTTTTAAAAACAAAACATTTTAGATTTCATAATCACTTGCAAGTGATGTGCTGCATAACATATGGCTTTATTCCATTTTGCTCAAATTTAACATATTCCTTCACATTTGATCAAACTTAACATGCCTTATAAATATAAACATTTGCAATAATGCACCAATGAATACATCAAGTAATTACACGTTACGTGTATTCACACAAGTTCCTAATTCTTTCACAACTAACACATTACGTTTGTTCTTTAAATCATATTAGCATTCATAAGTAAAATTCATTCCTTTAACAACTTATAAGTTCCAAAATTAGATATTTTGTTATCAGAAAACACCTACCTTAAGTTATTACTTCCATTAATAATCCAAACCTTATTCAACCTTTAATTAACTAATTCCATATCAAAATAGGCTCATTTTACACCTTAATCAAGTCCAATTACACCATTAAAAAGTGTCTTAACCTTATATAGTCCAACAAATGTACAAAACCAACCATTTTCCCTTACAAAGCATTTCCCACGACTGTGGGAAGGTGCCATATATATCCCATAATTGTGGGATGAGTGAACTGAAGGTTCACTCATCCATGACATTCATTTTGTTTCCAAATTTAACTCCTTCATATTCCATCCAATACACTTTTACCAAAATCCATCAATTTCACTTCAATTCTACCTTATTCATGCTTCAATCCTTTATCAAATTCACTTCCAAATCCAATTAAAAAATCATTTATTAGGCAACTCACAAATCATTATCTTTCATACATCAAAATGAAAACAAAATTTGCCATACAAGGATCAATTTTCCAACACTCATTTATCATCATCATAACACACATTTCATGACAATTCAATCATAATAGAACTTGTATTAATATAAGTTATTAAGTTTAGAATTTCCTTACCTATTTAACTTCAATTTTCAACTCCAAAGAACCAGCTAATCTAGTCATTCCAAGTAACCAACACACATATAAGATCAAGGTGCAAATATTAGCACCAAAAAGACAATATAAAAGGTAACAAGATCTAGCTTCCTTGATAAAGCATCTTGCAAAGATGTCAAATGATGATGATCCCAATTAAAGAAAAATACAAGAATTTGTGAGAATAAAAGAGAGAGTTTTGGTGGAGAGGTGCAAAGGATAGTGAAAATGCAGCAAAAACATTAAATAGGTTGAAGTGATTCAACATTTGTTTTATGCTAGGTGTGATAAATTTGAAAGGGCACATGTCCTTCAATGAATCAACCTACATGTCACACATAGAAATGAGCCACTTGTCCTCCATTTAAGCTACTAAATGTCACAATTCTATTAGGTTATTTGTTACTCAACCAATGCTGCCAAATGTCATTCAATGTATAGGCTTAGTCATACTAATTTTTATGTACCAACTTATCTTGCCACTTGATAATTTTCCTAGTCCAAATGTATATTTTAACACATCAATTTTTTAATGGTATCAATTAATTCCAAGTTACTAATCATGGTCCATCAAACCAATATTCAAGACATATAAAAGCCACAATGATGTCACAATTTCAACACCTGTCACATTTACTTTCATGAACATGTAACATTTCAACTAGTGTATAGTTTGGGGCCTTACATTTCATCTGTGAATCTCCTTTGATTTCTCTCCCTCCAAATAATATAAATGGTGATGATGAGGACTCATTTGTATAGTGTCGAATTAAGGTGAGCTTGATTAGAATTTTTGATAACCCAACTCAAGACTAGCTCTCGCTGTAACCACTGTTATTACTTGGTAACATGTGTAACATTCTACTCCAAATAGCTTTAGAAAAGCTACACTGAAAGAACAAATGTTCTCTGTCCTCGACCTCTCTGTTGCATAGTAAATATAACACATCATCACTTCCATGCCATTGATTCTTAGTTTGCATTCTATTTCTGATCATAAGCCAAGTAATAAAAGAAGCTTTGGGGCATAGAGAATGCTTCCATATAAGAGAGAACCAAGCGACTTGCATAGTAGTGCTAGTGAATAGTTTATGACAAGATTAATTTGTGCACTATCCATTCCAAGTCAGTGTCCATATTAGCGTATCATCACTTGGAGCTATTCGCACCTAAAAAGTTATTACTATTAAATTATTTATAATTCATATTTTATAAATGTATAAATTTATTATTTATAAAAAGATATGAGTATAAATAATTAAATAAAATAAATATTATTATATAATTATAAATTATTATAACATATCAATAATCTTATTTATTAGTAATATTATATAAGAAGAATATAATAAAAGACTTACTATACTATCATTTAAACTAATTAATATCATAAAATAAATTTATATTTAGTATTTATTTATAATTTTTACATGAATAATAATATTTAAATATGATAATATAATAAATATTTTTACAATGTTATTAATTAATATCAAAAATTAATCAAATTAATTATTTTTTGAAAGATAAATAAAGAATTCATTAATAGCCATGAAAGGCATCAGAAAAGGACTATACAATGAGGGTCAAGTAAAATAAGATACAACAACATAGTTGATTTCAGGGAAAAACTACAAACTAGGTTCCACTTTCTTCTGAGATGAGAGCTTAGTTGATCAATCACTTAATGAGCTACCAAAGTTTCCTTAATCCAATAGTCCACATTATCAATAAGAGTGTACTCGTCAATTCTTTTCTTTTGATGAATTCTTTGATTTCCTTCCCTCTAGATAACATGAACTGCACAATTAAGGCTAAGACTTAAGTAGATTTTGTCATTCCCCATAAGATATTTTGCTTCTACACATTCAAGTATCTTGTTACAACCTGATTCAAAGCAATATTGGCTGGGGTGTGCTGAATGCTAGCCCAAATGGAGGCTATGAATTCACATTTGAAGTATAAATGGGCTATACTTTCTTCTTCAGTATTGCAGAATTCACAGAGTGTTAATAGAGCCATGAATGTTGTCTTTTATCTTTTTTCTGTTGTCTTCATCTAGCTGCTAGCTAAGTCATGAATGAGACTTTGAGCTTCAAAGATGCTTTCCATACTACATTGAACCATGTTATATCTAGGGTAGGAGGTTTAAGAGCCTTAATGTAAAAGGAATTTAAGAAATCCCCATTGGAAGTTAAATTCCAAATATGTTTGTCTATAGTGGAAGAATCAGGTTGATAGTTTTGTAGATAGATATGGGGCCTTTCAAATCCTCTTTCATCAAAATGCTGGGAGTTGTTTTCAATGATGTTATAAATTTGAGCATGTGATGGAATTCTTGCAAATAAGATAGGAATATCATTTCTGAGGTGAAGAGGGCTAAAGGATGTCTAATTATCAAACTAGAGCCAAGTATCATTTACATTTCCCCTTGGATATTGATGAAAGGGTACACTAGATGTCTTTTTCTTAAGATTTGAATGAAGAACTTCCTCTCCCTGATCTGTCACTCTCTTTGAGATAAACCTCATTGATCCACTTACTTTAAAGAGATTCTTTGTGATACAGACCCCAAGACCCTTAATCGACCCTTAGAACTCATTACCAATCAAATCAGAATTTGTTTCTTAACAAAGCAATCAGATTAGGATTTGTTCTTATACCTAAGAACACTTATTACAAGAACCCAAGATAATTTTTAGAAATCCCCTTAAACCCCAATCAGTTAAGCACTCAAGAACACAAGAAATAGGAATTAAAATTGATAACAAAAGATAAACTCAATTGCAA
>JANVCL010027027.1:0-10201 GCA_026546855.1 Erythroxylum incrassatum
AGGGCACTACTCTAACAATCTTACAGTACTGTGCAAGCATAAGTCGAGTTACAGGAGATACAAGTCGACTTATAGTAATGTGCATGCGTAAGTCGAGTTACAGAAGAGTACAAGTCGACTTACACTAACATTTGCGTGCTATTCTTTTAGGGCCAAAATGATCGCCACATGCATAAGAATGGCAGAACTTGAGAACAGACTCAATCTCTACTTCGGAAACACATTGCCTAATGACTTGGTCAGAACAATGCTTCCACAAATAAAGATCATCCCACACATAATACTTAGCTTCCCTTTTTATTTTGTCTTTTGCAGACCTAGTAAGCTCATTAGGTAAAGTACCAGCAACTAAGAAATTCACAATATCAACATACCAGGGAGCTTTATTGTGCACGGAGAATAAATACTCATCTGGAAATTCATCTTGTAAAGGGCACGCTTTCTCAGCAATAGGTAGACGACTGAGATGGTCAGTAACCAAATTCTCAGACCCTTTCTTATCTTTAATCTCTAAATAAAATTCTTGCAACAAGAATATCCAGCGTATTAGTCTCGGTTTTGCCTCCTTATTGTTGAGTAGAAACTTCAATGCTGCATGATCATAATACACAATAACTTTAGTGGCCAATAAATAAGAACGGATTTTTTCTAAAGCAAAAACAATAGCCAGAAGTTCTTTTTTCGTTGTGGAATAGTTGCATTGAGCACTATCCAGCGTTCTTGAGGCGTAGTATATGACATGCGGATTCTTCTTAATACGTTGCCCCAATACTGCACCTACTGCCCTGTTACTGGCATCGCACATAATTTCAAAAGGATAATGCTAGTTTGGCGGTTGGATTATCGGCGTCGAGATCAGCTTCTCCTTTAGAGTGTCAAAGGCTATTTTGCATTCTTCGCTAAGCTCGAAAGGGACATCTTTTTGCAGCAATCTGCACAAGGGTTTAGCGATTTTCGAAAGTCCTTGATGAAACGCCTGTAAAATCCTGCATAACTAAGAAAAGAACGAATCTCTCGTACATTGACGGGGTAAGGCAGAGATTTTATAACGTCTATTGTGGACTTATCTACGTCAATTCCCTTAGCAGACACAATATGTCCTAAAATTAATCCTTGATCCACCATAAAATGACATTTTTCATAATTTAATACCAGATTAGACTCTAAGCAATTTTTCAAAACCTCTGTAAGGTTAGCTAAGCATTCATTAAAGGAATTTCCATGAATAGTGAAATCGTCCATGAAAACTTTTATGATATTCTCAACATAATCAGAAAAAATACTGGCCATGCACCTTTGGAAAGTGGCTGGGGCGTTGCAGAGCCCGAATGACATTCGTTGGTACGCGAAGGTTTCGAATGAACAGGTGAATGTCGTCTTCTCTTGGTCTTTGGGTGCAACTACAATCTGGTAAAAACCTAAATATCCATCGAGACAGCAATAATGAGTTTTACTAGCTAAATGTTCAAGCATTTGATCAATGAATGGGAGAGGGAAATGATCTTTCCTGGTTGATGCATATAATTTTCTATAATCTATACAAACCTGCCACCCGTTTTAAACTCGGGTGGGTACCAACTCACCATCCTTATTCGTAATCACGGTGATACTTGTTTTCTTAGGCACCACCTAAACCAGACTTACCCATTTGCTGTTTGAGATTGGATAAATCATACCAGCATCTAGTGGCTTCACTATTTCCTTTTTGATGACTTCCATCATGGGGGGATTCAAACGCCTTTGAGCTTCCCTTCTAGGCTTGCTGTTCTCCTCTAAAAGGATTCGATGCATGCATGTAGATGGACTTATACCCTTGATATCTACAATTGTCCATCCTACAACCTCTTTATGCTCTGGGAGGGTGTCTCCTTCTCCTAAGAAAGCATACTTCAAATGGTTAGGCGGCGGCTTTAAATCCAATTTCGGTGGTTGTAGTACAGAAGGCAAGAGAGTGGTGTTAGATATGAGTAATTCTTTGCAAAAAGTAGAACTCACCATTGGCTTAGATGCCTCCAACTCATACACCACTTCGTGGAGCTCACCATATGAGGGTCCTTTGTCGATCTTTCCAATGTTGTTTGGATTTAGACTCTTGCAAAGCACAATCATTAACTTGTCTTTTGTATCTAATTTAAATGCGGTTTGGATTAATGGCTCGATAATATCAATGCTGAATACACAATTCACATCCTTAGGATATTTCATGGCATCATAAACATTAAATGTAATCACTTCACCATCAAATTCCATAGTTAATGTTCCATCATGAATGTCAATTTTTGTCCTAGCAATACTAAGGAAGGGTCTCCCTAGAAGAATATTAGATGAGTTAGAGGACTTATCACCCTCCATATCTAAAACAAAGAAATCAGTAGGGAAAATCAGACCATTAATCTAGACTAACACATCCTCTAACATGCACTTGGGATAAACTATCGATCTGTCAGCTAGTTAAATTATTACACCAGTTTCTTTCAATGGACTAGCATTTAAAGAAGAATAAATTGACAATGGCATAACATTAATTGAAGCACCTAGGTCACACATTGCCCTTTTTATTCCTACATTCTCAATAATGCAAGATATAGCAAACATAACTTGATCTTTGCATTTAGGGGGTAACTTCTTTTGAAGGATAGCAGACACATTTTTCCCTACACTTACCTTTTCATACTAGGTTATTTTTTTCTTGTTAGTGCCTAGTTCCTTAAGAAATTTTGCATATCTGGGTATTTTTCTGATTGCATCGAGTAAAGGTATGCTAATCTCCACTTTTCGGAATGTATCGAGAATTTCCTTCTCCTCCTTGTCTTTCTTGGATTTAGCTAATCTCTCTGGAAAAGGAGGTTTGATTTCCATAATTTTGGGTTCTGTCAGTATAAAGTTCACTGGATGCTCCGTCTGTTTTTGAATTTCCACCTCTATTTCTACAGCTGGTGCTAAGTCGCGCCCACATCCCTTTCCAGCAATAGGTTCCAACTCTTTTCCACTTCTCAAGGTAATTGCACTTTCATTTTCCTTTGGGTTCACTATTGTTTGAGAAGGTAATTTACCTTGAGACCTAACTTGCTTAGGGATGTTGCCAATTGACTGACTTGATTCTCCAAATTTTGTATACTTGCTCTTGTCTCCTATTGAAATTGTTGTGTGTTAGTTATAAGTGATTTGACTATATCCTCAAGAGACATACCTGATCTTGGAGGATTTTGTTAGGGTGGCCTCTGCTGAAATTGCTGAAAATTTGGGGATCTAGACCCGTAATTGAGATTTGGGTGATCTCTCTGACCCAGGATTATAAGTACTTGAGTATAGGTCATATTTCCTTTGTTGCGGGCTAGGAAAATTTCCAACGACAGCTGCTTGTTTAGGGATATCTGCTTGCAAAGTAGGGCACATATCTGTAGGATGACCTGTATAGGCACAAATCTCACACGCCTTTACTTGTTGTGTATTCCCTACAACCAGATTTTGAACCAAAGAGATTAGTTGATTTAGTTTATCTTTTAAGGAAGATACATTTACCTCATTAACCCTTCTTGAGGGTTCTTGGCAGAACCCAAATTGCTGAGAATTTGCGGTCATCGTAGAAATGAAATCTCGAGCTGCTTGTGGTGTCTTGTTGATAATGACTCCTCCACTTGCGGCGTCCATCATTCTCCTCACCATAGGTAATAGTCCTTCATAAAAATACTGAATAAGGGCTTGATTTGATATTCCATGTTAGGGGCAGCTGGCACATAATCTCTTGAATCGAACCCAATACTCATGAAGATTTTTTGAATCCCTTTGCTTAATCTCACAAATATCTCTTCGAATCCCAACAGCACGGGAGGCAGGGAAAATTTATCTAGGAAAATATTCACCATATCTGTCCATGAAGTAATAGTGGGTAAGTAGAACAACCATTCCTTGGCTGCATCAGCTAGGGAAAACGGAAAAGCCCTCAATTTAATTTGCTCCTCTGTCACTCCTTGTGGTTTCATGGTTGAACAAACAACATTAAATTCTTTTAGATGTTTATGAGGATCTTCGTTCTCCAATCCACGAAAAGTAGGCAGCAAATGGATCAAGCTCGATTTCAATTCGAAAGGAGCCTCTAAATTCGGGTAAGTAATGCATAATGGCTGCTGATTGACAGGGGGGTTGCCAACCCTCTCAAAGTACGATTTGCTTGAGCCATCTCGTTTTCTGGATCTGATTCCCTGGAAAGATAAATTTATTCAGTGGTTGTTTGTTCTTTGGTCGCTGAATCCGCAACAGAAGATGCTAGCTTTCGAAACCTTGCTTCTTTCCTCAGCCTCTTTGCCATCTTTTCTATTTCAAAATCATACTGCAGTGCTCCTATACGATCAGACCTGGTCATAAAAGGATAAAAGAAATCAAATCAGTCCCCGGCAACGGTGCCAAAACTTGATGGGTGTTGAATCCACCAAAAATAAAATCTACTCCTGAAAAATCAATTAAATTGTAGCTAGAGCGAGCAGAGTCATATCCACAGAGACTGGAGATTAATCAATCCTATTGACAACCAGGGAATCAAGAACGAGGAAATAAAAGGGGGTTTTGTGACTGATGAGTGAAAAAACTAAATTTAATAAAGGACAACAAATAAATTCAAATCGAAAAGAAATCAGATTAATAGCATCTAACAAGGTAATCTCATTCAAGTTCTAAGGTTGATCATTGAAACAAAGAATAAATCCAAATCCCAAAATAGATTGGTTATGATTATTGAAAAGCTTTTAATAATCTCATCCTTCCTTAATTTTAGATTAGCTGGATATGCGCCTATGACTAACCCCCTTATTGATGAACAATCCCGACATGCGCCTAGGATTTAATTCACTAACAATTTTAAGAACTAGAAAGATCCAACCCTAATTAACAAGATCAACAAGTGTGATTGTTTAAATCAGATTATTCATTCTCATAATATAACTTGCAAATTATATTACTTGCTACTATTATCAAGATTAACTAGACAATTACGAATCTAGAAATCTTGATTAGCTAATTACAACCCTGCCAATTGCACAACGAACTCTTATTGCAATAACCAACAAGATAATAATATGAATAAAACAGAGAATGAATAAAAATTGCAGAATCTCAAGCACAAAAATAAAGTTTAGATCTCACAACTCTTATAAACTTGAACTCGTTTAACCCTTGCTAGACTAAAGTAGATTTAGCCACTCATGGCTATACAAAACTTGCAAAATAAGAAATAAAAGAGTCTTTAGTTTCCTGAAAATCAATCTCCCTTCAATCTTCTGCTGACCCCTTTTTATAGGGAGAGTTCTATTTTAAAAGGGAGAGAAATAGGCTAATAGATTAGTATCCCTAACTCCCTCGCTAATCCCAAAAAATCTTCCTTTCCAAATCTGAAAAATATTCAAATTAAAAGTCTAGTCATGTCTCTAACTTTGTATCGGACGTTCATTCACGTGCGACCTTAAGCTGTGAGCACGACTTACAGCCCAAAATCTGAAGTCAATCCAAAAAATTGCGGATAAGCAGTTACAGCTCAAAACTTCAAGCAACAACAACCAAAACATCTCCAATTCGATTCGATTGTCATCTCCTGCTCAAAATACATAAAACTAAATAAATTCTACCATTTCCGCATAAATATTTACCCAAAAAATTAGGTGATGTGTGGAAACATCATGGATTTTCAGTTGAGCCTAAGTGAGGAGTTGGGCCTATATGACTCTATTCCATAGTTATATCATTTCTTTGATTGAGTGATACTACCATAGGTAGTACATCTAGGACTTGCCTTGAACCAATTTCAATCTACGAGATGCATGTTAAATAGAAATGATTAAGGCCCTTGTTTTTTTAGCCCTTGACTTAAAAAACAACCTATGTCTTTGTCCTTTGGAAACTCCTTAGAGCCTTTGATTTTTTTGTTTGTTAAAAACCTTCATTTTAAACCTTAAACCCCATTAGCCTACGCTATCACAAGTTTAATAGAGTGCTAAATTGCATCAGTTTAGGATTCTTGACAAATATCTTTTTTATCTTCTGAGACATTTTGAGTAGCTTTCTTTGTACCTCTACTTGTATAACAAATTACATGTAGCTGCTAATGTTAGTTGTATTTATTGATTTTTGTGAAAAGAAAGGAAAGAAAACAAAAACAAAAAAAAGAAAAGGAAAAGGAAAAGAATGACATATAGTAGCAAAAAGAAGTGGGGAATAGATAGTTATATTCATTCACATGTCTCAGAAATCATTTTGTATCCCTTTGCATACTTAATACTCTATGAGTGCTTGTAATGAGCCCTTAAACCTCTTTGACATACCTTAAACCCTAGCCCCATTATAACGCTCAACAAAGTCCTTTCGATCTATTTCTGCATGTAATCACTGTGGAGAAGAATTGATTTATTTGCAAGCCTATGGTACTGTACTTTTCTATAGGGAGTCTTGAGTGAAACAATAACCTTAAACACTTAAGTGAAATGAGCGAATTTGATGAAGAAGATCCATTTTAAGTCTATGCTTGCCTTTTGACTAATAATGTCAGAATTTGAGTTTGATTATGTATGCCTATAGTCATGATGTGTGTACTAATTAGACATTCAAGTGGCCGAAGTTTGAAAGATTACATGTTCTTAATCCTTGGGATGATGAATTGATAAAATGGATTGGTTGTTTCATCTATTTTAAGTGCTTTTTTGTGCATTTTAGTTCTAGTTTATTTGATCTTTACCATTTTTTGCAACTTTTCTTGATCTTTGAATTTTTTAGTTGTTTCTTTACATTATTTAGTGTTTGAGGGTAGTTTTGGAGCCTATTTTTAGGATGGATTGATGCACGTCACTAATGAACTGTACAGGTATCAAATTTACAGTTGTGCATGTAGTATAGATGATTTGATGGCACTACTAGATAGATTTAGAGGATTCAGATAACAATGAAATCTGACGAAGAGGAAGGACAATGTATGAGGAGCTTACAAAAGGAATGAAGAGTTCAAAAAACCATGGATTTTGTTGGATTGTTTATGATTATGAGCAGCTAAATATTTTGTAAGAGTTTTTCTTAAATTATTTATGGAACTCTTGTTGTTTTGGATGCAATTATAGACGATTTGTGATATTTGTTGTGCTTAAAGTAGTCAATAAATAATTAGAAATTATTAATAATGTTAATAATTAATAATAACATGTACGTTCAATATATTCCGAAGAATAGTAAATAATTAATAATAACAAAAGTAATAATGAAATTTTAATAATAAAGAATTAATTAATAAATTAATTCTTCATTCTAGGTGTATTGAGCCTCTCTCTTTATTCTCCCATCCTTTGTCCTCAAAGAACTAGAAGCTAAACTCAAGAACTTTCTATGGGTTGGGAGGGTGGACAGTCACCATCAATCCAAAGTTAAATGGAGTGACCTTATCAAGCCAAAAAAGGAAGGGGTTAGGGATTAAACATTTGCCAACTTGGAACATTATTTTGTTAGGAAAGAGGATTTTGTACTTTTTCAATGATAGCGAAGCCATGTGGGTTAAATGGGTGCATACGATCATTTTGAGATGAAAATTTTTTTGGAGCTCTCAACCTACCACCAATAGCTCCTAAAGTTGGAGGAAGCTCTTGAGTGTGAGGGACAAACTAGGGAATCAATTCAGATTTAGGATAGGTAATGGGCAGTCCACTCTCTTATGGCAAGATTCTTGGTATCCAAGGGGAATCCTAAGGGATTTCTTATCACCGAGACAGATTCATGGATCGGGGTTACCTTTGACAGTAAAGGTTTCTAAAATTATTAGCAATAATATATGGTGGTGGCAGGTATTTCCCATGGAGCTTATTGAGAACTTTGAACCTATTCAATACCAACCGAATAGTTCTTTGGATCACTTGGAATGGTTGCCTAGTTCTTCAAAAATTTACACCAATGCTTCAGCCTATAACCTCCTAAGACCATCTTCCCAACAAGTACCTTGGTACTCTCTGGTTTGGTTCAAACATAACAGCCTAAGATGTTCTTTCATTCTTTGGCTAGCCGTCCTAAAAATACTTTCAACAAGGGATAAACTTCACTTTCTATATACCCCTAACCATTGTTCCCTTTGTATTTCGGACATGGAATCAAATGAACATCTATTTTTTCATTGCTCTTTCTCCAAATCTGTTTGGAGTTTGGACCCATTGCCTCACCCACTTCCAAATCAACATTCCCAACTACTCCAGCCTTCCTTCTATCCTATCTTGGTTTCACCAACATCCTCAGTATAGTTCCATCCTCCCTATTCTTTTATCCACAACGGTCTACCACGTTTGGACTGAAGGGGGCTCTAGAACTTTCAGGGATGCAGCTATGGAGATGGAGAGCTTAAGAGCCAGGATCATCTTCCAAGTTCTGGAGCTTCTCAGCCAAAACACTTTGAGAGGTAGTTAGATCTTTTATGTACTAACATTGTCATGTAGGTGGCTGTTCCGTTGGGGAGACAAATCCATTTCTTTCAATGCACTAAACTACTAGCTCACGGGCACAACAAACTTTTTCAGTCCCAGTACCTTAAGGAAGGTGAGTCAACGGAGGGAAAACCATTCCTATGGATGATATTGTTTGGAAGATATGCGAACGAAGAAACTCATGACAGAGGACAAGACAAACAGCAGAACTTCCTTTCATTCCATTTCCTAAGTTCTGGTGATTGCGGCTTTAGTATTTTGAGCTTGGATTATATGTTTGGTCTTTTTGTGTTGATAGCTGTGTTGGTGCACTTGTGTGTTGATGTTGTCTTGACTTGTTCTTTTGGTAAGTATAGGATTTCTGTTTAGAAAATCCCTTGTTATGTATATAACCTCTTATTATTTTTAAAAAATTTACTGAATTACTAAAAAAAATTTGGAGAAGAACCTCTGTCATGATCGTGTAGGGAGTTTTAGAAGAGCTACACGATTGTGATAGAGTAACTCTTAGAGGACGATCGTGACATTGAGGAAATATTATAAAAAACACGATCACGATCGTGCTACCGAAGAATCAGCTGACTGACGACTTCATTTCATTTTGGATAATGTTACTACACTGTTTCGTTGTGGGACTGAGTTTCTAACTGTATTTGTCGGATTTTTATTCGGATCTTTAAACCTTGGAAAGCCAACGGACTAATCATACACAAGAGGCCTTCAGCAGATGACTTACATTTCAGACAGACGGAGAAACTTCAAGTCAGACAGCATGGCCAAAACTTTCAAGAACTAGGTGGAGTCAAAGACTTCTACTCCTATTCCAGGAAAGTTCACATTCCTGCTAAATGGGATTGGGATACATGTTGGGTTAGTACTTTTTTTTCGAGAAGATGTCAATGCTATCATTCCCCCTGCTCTTTCATTGCCTTGTAATTTTCTCTTGTTGTTGGACCAAGTTGTTCATTTCTGAAGCGAGGAAGGTAACAAATTATCACCCCCAGTAGTGCAGAAGATTCCGCCTCATCCAGCTTCAATCTGTACAGCTCCTGCTAAAGGTACGATTTTGTGATCTTGAAACCTGAAACTCTTGACCTTTCTGTGAAGGGAACCAGTTTGTCTTGTAAAGGTCTCTGCATTTTTGTGGCTTTAGTACGCTAAGGTAGTGTTTTTGATGGATCTTATTCCAGGTAAACCATTAAAAGGACTAACAATAACCCACAGGTGTGGAGCCTGCTCACCACTTGGCCAAAGCAACCCGTCCCTGTACTATCATCAAATGCTGGTGCAAGATCAATACAGAGTGAGCTCTCTCAGTTCCCTAAAATCGAACAAGAATTCTCTCGATGATATTCTGGAAGAAAAAAGCAAGGCTGCCCGTTTCTGGCCGCACAATTGGTGCAGGAAACTACGTTGTCACAGTTGGTCTTGGCGGCCCAAAACAGACCCTGAACTTAATTGTCGATACAGGAAGTGAGGTGACATGAGTTAGATGTCTGCCGTGTTCCAGGAACTGTCCACAACAACAGCAAGGTTCCATTTTTAATCCTTTGAAATCTTCTACCTTCTCTAATGCGACTTGCACTACCTCCAAATGTGACTATAGCATCAGGTACCAGGACAAGTCGTACTCTTAAGGGATACTATGGACGAGATACTCTTACAATTACAGATTCCGATACATTGCCAAGCTATACTTTTGGTTGCGGCCTAAACAATAGTGACAGTTTTGGCACTGCAGATGGAGTTGTAGGACTTGGTCA
>JANVCL010027074.1:0-10198 GCA_026546855.1 Erythroxylum incrassatum
AAGAATGCATTTAACTACCAATTTATACATAAAGCACAATTCTTACCTATTTGAGCTTCAAATCTTCCAATTGTCACTAACTTCCTAATTTCCCTTCCCACATACGATCATCAACTTGAAGGCTTAGGTTGAACTTTTATTTTGTATGTTTAAGACCAAAGAAGATCAAACCATGGAGAAGGAGATGGAAAAGAGAAGCAAGCAAAAATCAAGAAGAGGAGACGAAGAAGAAGGCTACGAAGATGATGGTGGAGAAAATAAGAAGACAAGTTTCATTTTGCCACCAAATATAAAGATGTCGTTAATGAAGACCAAAGAAAGCTTTTAATTAATGCAAAGATGTGCATGGTGGCATGGTAGGCAAGTGACATGTGTCACTTGCAACATGTCACAAATTTACGACATCTTTTAATTCTTTTCCAAATTCAATTTTAATTTTTACTCCAATTTCTTCCCAATTTCCAATGGCTCCAATTACAATCCCAAAATCATTTATCCAAGATTCTAGTGCCATTGGGCAGAAATTTTCGGTACCGGAAACCAATCAGTCCGCCACTTGGTGATTTTTTCGGTCCGAAAATTACCCCCGAAAATTTCCAGAAAAATTTCTAAATTTTCCCAAAAATAGAAAACACATAACAATCCACTCCAAATAAATTGTCAAGCACAAAAACCATATTTTTCACAACAAAATCGCATTTAGGCACATATACCAAAAAATGTCATGAATGCATGTACAGTCATTTTCATGTGCAAATTTCACGATTCACATGTAAGACTATGCATGTATATTTTAAAACAATCTAAACTCTTAGCCCTTTCCAAATTACTATTCTACCCTACCCATCGGGGGTGGGATATTACAGAATTACGTTAAGCAAATCAGATAGTTTTATATTAAGAATGATCAATGAAGAAACAAATCAGAAATGATTACGAAATGATTCAAAAGTGAGTATTGGAGTCTTATTCCTGATGGAAACTAAAGCATGAAATGTAGAATATGTTAAGTCAAAATGACTTTACGAATATTAAGTTTTGATGACAAACAAACGAAATGAAAAAGCAGACGGAAGCTAAGAACAAACAAAATGGGAAAAGCAGACGGAAGCTAAGAACAAGCGGAATAAAAAAGCAGACGATAGCTAAAAAGCAGACGGAAGCAGAAAAAGCAGACGAAGCAGAAAAGTAGACGGAACCAGAAAAAGTAGACGAAGCAAAAAAGCAGACGATAGATAGGCTGAAAAATCAGACAAAGCAAAAATCAGACGATAGCTAAGCAGATAAGCAGACGGAAGCAAAAGCAGACAAAAGCAAAAGCAAACGGAAGCAAAAGCAGACGAAAGCAAAAGTGGACGGAAGCAAAAACAGACAGAAAGAAAGCAGACAGAAGTGAAAGCAGACGGAAGAGAAAGTAGACGGAAGCAAAAGCATACGGAAGCAAAAGCAGATGAAAGCATAAGTCTGAGTTAGTTATAAGACTCAACTAAATAACCGTTTCTTTAAAGAATCAAGAAGTAGTTATCAAGAAGCTGTTGAAGACGTAGACTATAAATAAGAGGTCGAAGTCGAAGATGATAGATATAGATACAGAAAGATATACATACACGAAGAAGAGATTATTACGACAAAATTTTGTGCAAAATTATTGAGAGTTTATTTTGTCGTTTGTAACAAGCTCAAAATTTCTGATTATGATACAGATAGCCTGAAGAGGCTAAGAGTAAAAGAATACTTGCTATATTGAGACCTGAAGAGGCTCGGTGAAAAGAATACTTGTAAAACTTTGAGAGATAGTGAAATCTCATATAGGCATCTGAGGACTGGACGTAGCCCACGGTTTGGGGTGAACCAGTATAAAAATTACTGCGTCAAACTCTCTCAACTCTCTTACTCTTTACATTGTGATTTTCAATATTACTTTCATACACAAGTTTTAGAAAATCATTTACAAACATGTAAACATCAGTTCTGAAAGACAAACTAGGTTTTGTTAATAAAAGAAGTTTCAAAAAGGGTTTAAAGAAAAAGTTTTATCACAATTCAACCCCCTTCTTGTGCGTATATATATCATTATTGTTTACTACATTAACGTGTGATTCACTTCAGCTTTTGTATCCTATCCTTGTCAATGTATCCTCTCCTCTTTATTGTATCCTTGATTAATCCGATCTACCACTTGTTCTTCTTGGACAACTTGGTTAACAAGATCTTTTAGTGGAAAAGGAGAAGAAATATTTTGAGGAGATTTTCCTTAGTAGAAAGAAGCTAAAAATGAGACTCTTCTCATTCAAGTTTCAGCTGGGCTATGCAAGAGAGGAGAGAGTGAGTCAAAAAATGCAAGAAAGCCTTATTCCTTTCTTTCTCAATTTTGGTTAAACATGAAAGAAAGAAGTGTTGTGCATCCAATGCATCACTTAATTCTTTAATCAATCGTAAAGAAGCTAATAAATGAGACTCTTCTCATTTGTTTCAAGATGGTTATATGAAAAGACCAATAACCTAAATGAAACCCTCTCATTTTCGGTTATGAGATGAAATAAGGGAGAGAGTACATCAAATGCACCTCCTCCTTCTTTAATCAAATGAATGCTAAAAGATTACAATACATGCCATCATTAAAAGATAACCATTAAACCATTTAATGATAATATCATTACTCCATTTAATGATGATAAAGCATGATAAAAACCATCTTAAATTTAGCAATTCAATGCTAAATGTAGCTGCACATTTAGCTATAAAAAATTGAAATATGCCCTCCTTTTTTAATAACTTTGTTTCAATTTAATTAATCAAATCAAACCAAAGTCAAGCCTAATATTAAATATTCATTTGGGCTTCTAATTAAAAATTAATTAAAGTAAGCTCAATATTCACTCATAGGCTTTAAAACCTCTATTTATATTTCTTACTTTGCTTGATAACCTTCCTACAAGCCAAATGGGGAATCTAATTGGACTTATATAATTCAAGTTCCAATAAGCTCGAAATTAATTTAATCTCATTATAATTAATTCCAACTTATTAACCAAATATCATTCCACTAAAGAAAATTGGATGAACTCTTGAATTACTAAATATGACGAGAATAGATGTTTCAAATAAGATGTCCAATTGCAAACTTTATTGTGAACCATATTATAGCCATCCACATAATAAAGGGTAAAATTACCGTTTTACCCTTATGTTGGTTTTTCCTTCTAGATCTCATATTTTATTCTATGTGGTGATTATCACATAAGATCTCATCTTGGTGTTAAGACTTAATGGGTAGCTAGTCCATCAAACTACTGGTGCCAGTTTAATCACCAATCTCTGTAAAACATCTAGAAGTGATAATATCACTATAAACTCTTTATTTGAGTGAATGTTCCCTAATACATATTTCAACAAATAATTCCAACATGTAGACACTGGATTGATACTCTGTAAAAATCCATTCCGATCATATCAAGAATTATAGTGAAACACATATGAACTCACCACTCATCAAGATCGTGGTTCATAATAAAATAATGGTAAGGTGTATGTTTTAAGATTAAAGTAACGGCCTACTTTATTCTTTAAAAATATACTTGATTTCAAATTCATTTAATAGTGTCATTATCAATAGTCAACTACTATCATGATATGAAACACATCATTCCCTTAAAGTAAACTCTTTTACTTATACGGAGATAAATTGCAACACTATAGTCTAAACCATAATCAAGCGACCAACTTGATTATTGAACTGTGAATCAACTAATTTAGATTCTAATAATATACATGTTTCTTATAGATCTCCATGAATATGTATATTACTTACAAAAGAATCTCGGTACCTTATGACTAGATATATAATGCTCATATAAATAAAACCAAACTCTTTTGTTTTATTAATAATAAATATTTTCATTACAAAACTGTAACTGAAAAAGATAAAGTTACATGTAAATACACTTGCTTTCCAGGGCATTATATTTATATAACTCCAACAATATGTACATATTACTAACTTCTTTAATCAAATAAGTTCTCAATCATACACATGTATATGTGTTGTATTCAATGTATGCTCGATTAACTTTTCTTCAGTATTGTATTCTTAATCACAAATCTTGACCATTCAAATATTATAGCTTGTACATAACTTGTTTTCAATTAGGTTATAGCTTAAAGTAAGTTTGATTACTACAAATTCATCACTCATTCATTCACCAATCCCTTTTTTTCTAATGCTTTATATTCATATAATTTCCCAATTCTCATTCATTTATACCTAGTTCACATTGTCCATATCCTTTGAATCACATTTGCATTCATAAGAATATCTTTATACTATTAACAACTCATACTTCCCAAATTCATATACATTGATATCAAAACTATCCATTCCTTAAGTTTCAACAAAAATTAACAACTTAAACTTATCAAACCCTTAACCACTTAATCCATCATCAAACTAGGTCCATTTTCAAGCCTCAATCAAGTTCAAATACACCATTATAATGTCTCTTGTCCTCATGTGGTTTAACAATTGCACAAAACATAATTTACCATGTTAAAACCTTGCCCACGATCGTGGGGTATCTTCCCACGATCGTGACAAAAGCCAATGCATCTACCCATTGTCATGGGATGAGTGCCACGATCGTGGACTTCCCATTATTCTGCGATTTTTCAGATTCAAACACCTTCATTCCAATTTCAAAACACCTTCATAATAGTTTCTAAATTATGCCTCAAGTATACCTTAATTATATGTCAATTCCTCACCAATCTCATCTCTAATTCTAACTCAAAATCATTCATTTGGCAGCTCATAACTATTGTCTTTCATGCATCAAAACAAACACAGAAACTATCTAATTCACTATCACATTCCAGCGCAACCTCATCATCAACATAATATACAATTCATCCTAATTTCATCATCATAAATTTTCTATTATAACATGCCATAAAGAACAATCTTTTACGGACTTGTCTAGCTTAAATTCCAACTCAAAGATCAAGCAAATCCAGCTCTCCGTGCATGCAAAAATTATTACAAATTCAAGGTGGGAATTGAATAGATTTCGGCTTGGATCAAAGGGTATAACAAGAACAACTATGTTCTGATTCTTTACCTAACTTTGTGAGGGTGAAAGCATGGATTATTGGTGTAGCAATTGGACACAAACATAGGCAAGATACAGGGTTTTACAGGTGAGAGTGTTTCGGTTATGCAAGAAGAAGAAAGAAAACGAAATGAACAAAACTAATTTTACTCTTGCAGAAACTTAACACCTTAGATGCTAGGTGTCTCTATATTACCATGACACATGTCCCTAAGCATGTTCTCAATTTGTCCTGCATATTTGTTACCAAATTTCACCTAGTTATTAGTCCATTTATCAATCCATGATCAATGTCATTTGTCAATTAATTAGATATGCCAAATGTCACTCAATTATAGGATTAATCATCCTAATTTTTCATGTGTCCACTTGTCTTACCACTTGACATTTTTCCTAGACCAAATGTACATTTTAATTCATCAATTTCCAATTGTACCAATTAATTCCAAATTAATAATTGTAATCAATCAAACCAAAATGCAAGGCATAAATAATACACAACTCGCATTGTAATCATTTTAAACCTTTCATAACTCAGAATAAATCAACTAAGTGCATATACATTCTTTGCAATGTGTACTAAATCATAATTCATGTGTGTATGCTATCCTTACGCATGTGAATGAAATGCAATTCATGAATTTTCAATGATATAACTTCTATGCAATAGTCTAGGTTCTAATCCCTTAATTTGAAAAACCATCTATGACATTTATTCTATCCTTCTATTATAGTTATGTATATGGAGAACGTTTTAGGCCAAAAAGGGTAGTCCAAAAGGTGTATAATGTGGTTTTTATTGGTCAAAGTTGTTAAAGTATGCTTATTCATTTTGTAATTCATGTGATAAGTGCCAAAGAATAGGAGATCTTTCCCTAGAGAGACAAAATACGATAAATTCCTATTTTATTGTTAAGATTTATAGGACACAAACTTTATAAAGCCTTCCCCATCTTCTTTTTCGTAAAATTTATATCCTTTTGGTTATAGATTTTATATTCAAATAGGTGAAAGCTAAATTCACCAAAAAATTGAAAAATTTCAAGTTATAGCAAATTTTATCAAATCTAACATTCTTAATATGTTTAGGATTAAAAAAAGGCCATAATCAATATCAAGTGCACCCATTTTTGTAATAGGTTAATGGAGGTAGTGCTTAGGAAATACCATGTTAAGGATAAAGTTTCCACATCTTATCATCCACAAAACAATGGCCTAGTGGAAATTCCCATTAAAGAAGTCAAGTTGATATTAGAGAAGATTGAGTAGCCTAATAGCAAGGATTAGAACTTAAGACTAGATGATACATTATTGGCATGAAGAACTACTTACAAAACACCTATTGGTATGTCCTTGTATAGATATTGTTTATTAAGCCATGCCACTTTTTAGTAGAGGTCTAGGATAAGGCATATTAGGTTAACAAAGAGTGTAACATGGACATGAATGAAGTTGGTATTAAAAGAAAATTGCAGTTATAAGAACTTGAATATTTTAAGAAGTTTAATCATTGATCAAGAATAAAGAAGTTATAAGATGGTTTTAATAAAGAATGTATGGAAAAACATTATCTTGTTCCATTTAAGGTTCAAGTTATTTTCAGATAATTGTGTTCTTCATGGGTTAGACTTTTTATCGCGATTAGTATTTTTCCCACAATACAATTGAAATTCAAAGCTTAAATATAACCAAGGTGTTTAAAGTAAATAGCCTTCACCTTAAAACCTATTATAAAGGTTTCCAAATAGGTAACATTGAGAAGATAGGATTGAAGGAGCTAAACCAAGAGGGATGATATTATTCTAAAGGCATCGAGTCAAGCTAATAATAATAAACAAAGGCACTACTTGGGAGGCAACCCAATAAATTATATTTGCTTTTCCACTCTATTGTTTCTTTGTTAATTTATTTTGCTCTTAATGATTTTTCCAAAATGTAAAAAAAAATGAATTTAAAATGAAAGGAGAGGCATAAAACACAGTTATGCCTATAACACTAAAGTTTTAGACCATATAACATATTTCAATCTTTAAAAAACTCATAACATATAAGAAGGAAAATGAAAATTCTAGATATAGTCAACTTATGATCCATTGTACTACTGACATGTTACTATTTTAGGATATAATAGTTAGGTAAAGCATGCTCCTGAGCCACACATGAAGCTACACCATTATTCTAACCTAATAGCGAATTTGGGTGTTTATTTAAATATTGGTTAACCATTATTTGTTCCTCCATAAGAATTTCTATCTGTACTCTATTATTCTTTCTTTACATGTTATGAAATTAAGTTCTTTTTAACCTTTTCCTTATATTTTAGGAGAGTCACTAAGATGTAATAGAAGCTCGTTATATGATACAACAATAATGAACTTCTAAATCCACAAAGCAAGCTTTCTTTTCTTAAACCGAATCTTCCTTTACTAAAGCTTGAATTTGATTTACATGTTGAAAGAATATTAATGCATGTATAGCTCATGTTGAATTACTAATAGGATTAGCTATGTAGATCTTGTAATTGCTAAATTGTATAGAGCTTTACCTTTATTGTCCTTAAGTAATATAGGATCCACACCTCTTCAAATGATATCTAGTCTCCATACCTAGGAGATAAAACTTGTATATCTAGTTTAGATTTTCTTTCCACTCTTGGTTGTCTTTAGCCAATGAATATTAGACTTTCCATGAGGCTATATTTCTAGGTTAATAGGTCATAGTAGTTATAATTTGATCTATTGAATACATCACTCCAGGACTAGGGCTGATGAGTATCCACCTGTTTCCATATTGTGTATATGTAAGAGCTAAAAAAACTTGTATACAATATCCAGTTCCCTTCAACTTTACCTTTACTTACCTATAGCCATTTTATATGGTCCGTAAAATGAAAACTAGCATTGTTGAGGAAGTAAAGACCCTTGTTGCAATTCCAGATACTAGTTGAGAATCTAAACTCAAAGAACATCTGCTTTAATGCCTCTAGATTTTGCTTACATAGCCAGAACCCCCTAATATATTTAGGAAATTATGTCTATCTATGGTTGTCAGTATATTTGAATTAAGATCCATAAGAGGAGGGATACTCTAAGTATAACATCTCGTTATCAATATTAAGGCTAAAATAGTAAATGTGAGAGATTACTGAGAAATTAGGAAACAAGTCTCATGCTCATGTATAATGTGTCATACATATACTCGTGAATAGTTAAATTTTTGCACATGAAAATAATTGTACATGCATTCATTGACATTCTGGGTATAATTGTTAATAACTGTGCTTGTTATTGAGAATTGTGATTTGTTTGTAGTGAAAATTGATTTGGAGAGTGAACTTGTTGATTTAGAAGTTTTGGAGAACTTTAGAAAAATTTTTCTAAAAATTTGAGGTAATTTTTGGACGAGGAAAAATGCCAAGTGGCAATATAAATGATAAATGGTAGTAGAATTTACTGTTAAATGGCAATGAAAATTTTGATAAATGACTTTAGGAATTATTGACAAGTGTCATCAGAAATTGGGAGTTAATTGGAATAGAAATTGGATTTAAGCTACAAGAGTTAGATATGTGGCAAGTTACACATGCCACTTGCCAAACAATGCCTTAAGTCCACTTAAGCTTTTAATATCCCTTTTATTTTGCTCTCTCTCATGATGCTTTCTCTTAAAAGCCTTTAGAGTTTGTTTTGGTTGTCTTCCTCTCATCTTCGTGGCTTCTCTTCTTCCTCTTCTCCATGGGCTTCGATCATTTTAACCACCATTTACGTTGAACCTCCCACTCATCGTCCACCTTGCTCTCTTTCCCACCAAAAAATTTGCTAACCTTCCAACCCTAAAGATGGTGATGAACGCGGGTGGTGTTTGAAGCTAGGGTTGAGTGAGATTTGGAAGAGTTTAGAGCTACACCAAGTAAGTTATATTTTAAAAATTATGGGTATGGTTAAATTAAGTTAGATTGATGAGTAAATTGAAAATTATGACTTGGTTATGCAATGTTCATGTTTGTGATGTGAGTGAGCTGAAACTTTCATGAATTTTTTTGTGTTAATCTAGGCAGATTTTGACAAAATTGTCTTCATAAAAGTTGTAGATCTTTCTTTTAGCTTTTCATTGATATAAAGCATGAAATTTTTGAACATTGGAGTTGAGAGTTATGATATTTAGAAGTCTGTCATTTTTCATGAGATGGGTATCCGGGACAATTGCATTGGTTTGAAATTTAAACCCTTTTTGGGGTAAAATTAGTTTTTGAAGTCTTCATAAAAGTTATAGGTTTAGAAGTCTTCTTCAAAATAGTTTTTGAATCACCTTGATCCAATATTTGTAGCAAAAGTTATGCCTATTTTACCAATACAGGTCGGAGGAAAAAAAGGAAAGAGGAAAGTCACGATCGCAACGAATCACGATCGCGATACTGTGCAGACACGCACGAGTCGCGACCGCGACCCACAGGCCCTCCTTCTAGCCTGAACATGTCTTACTATTTTGGCCATAACTTTTTCGTCCGACCTCCAAATGACCTGATTTTTGAAGTATTAGATTCCTAACACATTCCTCTATCTCTCTATAAAAATTTACCGGGTTTGGTTTTGATTTGAAAAAGATTGATTGAATCTAAGTGAGGGGATCAGTGGGAAGAGTATGAGTTTGATATTTTCACTGAACATGCTTCAGTATTTTGGTGACAGTTTGATCTGTAGGACTCCAATTGAGATGATTTTTTATTTGGAGTAAACTAGAGAAATAGGGATACAAATCATATGAAGAATCTAAATCTTGATTCAGTCTCTAAGGTGTTTAATTTCTATATGGAAATTGTATATAGGAAACTATTTTTGATTAAGAACAGTCCAAAAATGTTTAAGGCATATCTTCCAACTTACTAAACCAAATTGAGTGATTTTGGTGTCAATGGAAAGATAAGTCATAGGGGAACACTTTTCTAGAAGAGAGTTTGACCAAATTACATCCGTTTCACTTTCTAATTGAATGTGAACAGTGGACCTGAAGGTTTGAAATTTTGGTGAATTTATAAGAAGAAATGAAAGTTTTGATGATGTGTGATCACGTAATGATGGAATAATATTAATGAG
>JANVCL010027094.1:0-10198 GCA_026546855.1 Erythroxylum incrassatum
TCCAGTTCAAATGTCAAATGATGGAATACCATTTTGCATGAGCTCCATAAATCTTGTCGACAGTACAACTGTTCTTCGAACAAATTATAGCAGCCTTTCCACAACGATTCCAGAGATTCAGCAAGGAAGTGGGATATTCTCCTTTAACTTGACATGGAATCAAATTCAGAGTTTATCTCGTAAGCTTATTTCTGTTCTGATTTTTCCCCCCCTCTTATTACGACTTCTCTAGATTTTGTCTGCTAAATTTACCAATGAGCACACAAAAGTGAGGCACTATGCAATATATTGGTAATATGCGATAAATTCTCAACAAAAGTCCAAAACAGAATGAGGCATAAAGAAGTCTATGGTAATAATGGAAAACTATTGGTAACTCAAGTAGACATTGTCTTCAAAACACGAGAACCAAGACACCAAAGGTTGAGATCATCAATGGACAAAACAAGCTATGGTAAACTGTATGGTCTCTGTAGGGAATCATAAGGTTTAATTTTGTATTTGAACGTAAAGCACGTTGGTTTGTGTTTGACTTCGCAATGTTTCAGTGCACTAGAGATGATAAGCTGGTATACTTAAAAAAATTAAACTGCTTGTTAATTTTATGCAAATGTATGACTAAATTTCAATTATTTATCTTACACTCTCTAAGAACCTTTTGTTCACGTTTTCTTTCCTGTATTACAGCTGCAATATCAAACCCATACTCAAGCTTCTACTTGCTTCGGAATCCAATCTTCAAAAATCAAGGACGTTTTCTCACACTCCCTGAATTTTTGGACTTGGCAAAGAATAGCTCCCTTTCTGGTGTGTTGATTAGTATTGAGGTGAGGCCTTTACTTCTTCCAGAATATACTGTGATAATCAGTATTTTAACCTTATTTACATCATGAATATCCTGTATTGGATGTAGTTGAGTTTATACCCTCTTACTTACAGATCTTTGCATTTAGTTATGCTGTTACACTCACGCTGCCTATATTACCAGCATAAAAATCTTGCCTGCACTTTGCAATCCACTTCAGTTTGCCAACATTTCCCAGCAAAGTAAAGGACAAAAGAAAAGAGAAACATACCTCTTCTGATTCTCATTCTCAGTGCTTGTTGTCTTTCCTATGCCATCCTTTCTCGCATGCTGTTTCTGTTTGTTCTATTGACTCATATCGCAGTACACGAAAGTTTCTTTCTCTATTTTTATCTTTTTTTTGAGAAGTCCCAGTACAGGAAAATTGTCAAAGGTTTCTTTTGAAATTTTATGAATTATCTTCTCTGATCCTCTCTCTCCACCAATCTACCTCCATATATTTTTAATGTAGGCCCCTCCAATTGAAATAACCGTATATAAAACACACGTGTACATTTCCATACATTTTGATATCCTTCTAGTACTATCTTTTTGTGTTGCATGTATTGCATGGTAAGGGGGTTCCTCTAGCTTTTTATAATTGTTTCCCCATAATATCAACATGTACATACAATCAGGAAAAAAAAAATCAACTGATGCAACTGAATGAGTCATTTTGTTGGTTTGAGGTTCTGGATGTCACATATGGTAGACACGTTCCTTGTTATAGGTTGCATTGCTGAGATTATTTGGGTTTTGGTGTTCAAGATTCTAAATGTAGAGTGGTCAAAAGCTTTTGTTACCTATTTTTATGGTGCAAAAACAGAATAACAATGTTTTCCATCTTGACTGAATTTGTATTATTTCTTGTGTTATTTTCAGCATGCAGCTTATCTTACAGAGAGTCTACAGTTGCCCATAATTGACGTAGTGCTTGGTGCCATCAGCACAGCGGGTTACGATAATCAGACAGATAAAAGAGTCATGATCCAATCCACTAGCAGCTCTGTTCTTATGAAATTCAAGGAAAAGAGCAATTATGAACGCATATACAAGGTTGAGGAGGACATTAGAGATGCGCTTGACTCAGCCATTAAGAAGATCAAGACATTTGCTACTTCTGTGGTAGTCAGCAAGAGATCTATTTTTCCTGACATTGAGGAGTTCGTCACTGGGGTTACTAAGGTTGTACCAAGGCTGCAATCGGCTATGCTCCCAGTTTATGTAGAAACCCTCAGCAACGAGTTTGTATCACAACCATGGGACTTCTTATCGGATGCAACTGTGGAAATTAACAGTTACGTTAAAGGAGCAGGCGTTGACGGTGTTATCACAGACTTTCCTTCTACATCAGCTAGATACAAACGTAAGTTGACCTGATAATCTATTTTGTAAATGAATTCCTGGTTTCTTTCCAATCATTTATCTTCAATAAATCACCATATTAGTTTCCATCTTGATACTGGATAATCAGAAACGATCACTCATCATAAACACAAGTGGTCACTATCAGAGGTTTGATGTTAGTGAACAAGAACAGGAGTAGGAAATCAATCCCATTTGTCTCTGCTTGCCATGGACTGAACGTTGTTGCTTCTACATGTTGCAGGAAATCGATGCTTGAACTTGGGCGACAATACACCTGCTTACATGATCCCAAGTGAGCCTGGCGGTCTCTTCGATCTACTGCCAAATGGTACGGCACCAGCTGAGGCTCCAAGCCCGGCGCTAACAGTATCTGAAGTTGCTGAGTCACCTTTGCCCTCTGGTATAACGAGACCTCCTCCCGTTGCAACAACTACTGGACCAGCTCCAGAATCTAAGGGCCCGCTTAGAGTTACCGGATGCATCTTCCTCTCGAATCTCGTACTGCTCATCATGGTTCTATCATTGTTTTGAATCTTTATCAGATATCCTATTGCCCTTTTTGCAAAATGTTCCATTTTTTCCAACCTCAGCCATCATTCACTGTTCCGTATGTAATAAAAAAAAAAAAGAGTTTCCCACGCAGATTCTCTTGGATAGGTATTTTGATTCTTCCGTGTATGCTGAGAAAACCGAATTTTTGATAGGCAGTGGGCGAAATTATTTCCTGTTCCATTGCTGTAAAATATGTTTATAAAGTCCTATATTGGTTCATAGCATGGGATTTGTTAGTATATTCATTTTGCATTACGTCCGAATTTTACCTCGTACATTATTGTTTTTATTCAATCGATGTATTTTACCCTTTGGTTCTTTTTTCAATTTTCAGTGAAATGTAAAAACATGAACGATTATAATATTTTTAATTGAAAAAAATAAATTAATAAGGGTAAAGGCTAACAAGTATTACAACATCTCTAAACATATAATTAAAATAAATTAATCTAGACATAGATATCTGAATAAAATTATATATACTTAAAATAATGTATTTTGTTAAGATTACATCGGTAGAAAAGGAAGAGAAATCACGTGTCTAGCATTTTTATGTAGTTTAAGCCTTTCAATTGATCTATTTTACGATTAATGCTAGGAAAAACAACACTTATTATCATGTTAAAATAATATAAAATATATACATATACATAGCAATATACCTACTCATTCTATCAGGCTTGTACTCTTGGCGTTTTTTTCTTTTACTATATAAATAAAAGCAGGGAGGGGTATGAAAATTCGAATAAACATAAAGATATTGGTTCTTGACAGTTATTAAATGATAGTTGACACACTGATATTGCCTGAAAATATAGGGTTATTTGTTGACTCTTAAATATGATATTCTAGTTAAAAATCCTTTGGGTCATAGTATGGTGATAAATAGGGTTTACAAGAATTATCCGTTAAGAATACAAGGTTGTGAATTTTCTGGTGATTTGATTAAAATACCTTTCGGCTAATTTAATGTGATCCTTGGTATGGACTGGTTATCTAGACATCATGCAGTGTAAATCATCATCTTAAAAGAATCGCTCTTAGAAGAGTTGATATTGATGAGATTACAGTTATTGGCGAAAAGTCAAACTTTCACTTCAATGTTTAGCAAAATGGCTTATTGGAAAGGGGTGTTTAGCCTACTTGTGTTTTTAAAGCTAGAAAGGATGATCCTAAAATTCAAGATATATCAACTATATGTGACTTCCAGGATGTATTTCATGAGGAGTTGCTAAAATTACCACCGGAAAAAGAAGTTGAATTTTCTATTGATGTGATACCTATTATAATGCTAGTATCTATTGCACCATATCGGATGGCACCCATAAAACTTAAAGAATTGAAAATCCAACTACAAGAACTTCTTGAAAAGGATTTTATACGCCTTAGCGTGTCTCCTTAGGTTGCACCTGTGCTATTTGTCAAAAAGAAAGATGGGTCTCTTAGTTTATTTGTGGATTATAGACAATTGAATAAATTACTGTGAAGAATAAGTATCCACTACCTATAATAGGTGGCCTTTTTAATCAACTTAAAGGTGCAAGTGTTTTCTCTAAGATTGATTTGAAACCAATATATTACCTACTGAGAGTAAGGGAAGCAGATGTCCTGAAGACAACTTTTAGAACAAGATATGGACATTATGAATTTTTAATGATGCCTTTTGGACTCACAAATGCTCTAGTAGCCTTCATGTATCTTATGAATCATATTTTCGTCCTTATTTAGATCAATTTGTGGCAGTTTTCATTGATGATATCTTAGTTTATTCTAAGAATCGAGAAGAGCATAATGAGTATTTGAGAATTATTTTACAGATTTTGAGGGATAAACACCTTTATATCAAGTTCAATAAATGTGAATTTTGGCTTAATGAAGTTTCTTCCTCTAGTCATGTCATATCAGTAGGTGGGATTAGAATTGATACTAAGAAGATAGAAGCCATTTTAGAATGGAAGTCACATAGAAATGCTACATAGATTAGAAGTTTCTTAGGTTTGGCAGGATATTATAAAAGATTTGTTAAGGGATTTTTCATAGTCGCAGCACCTTTGACCAAATTACTTCGAAAAAATTCAAAATTCGTGTGGAGTGATAAATCTCAGGAAAGCTTTGAGAAGCTAAAGACCAAATTAACTCAAACGCCTATTCTCACATGTTGGACCCCGAATCTTTCTATTAAATGAGAAATTGTTGGTGATTAATTATGTGTAAAGAAATGAAGATTTCTTGAATTTGAAATGAAATAAAAAAGATGGTTTAGATACAAGATGGGTTATATGTGATATGTTGGAAGTTACAAGTTGAAAATGTAGAAGAGTAATAGAGCATGAATAGTGATAGTGTTGAAATTTTGCTCTGAACCTTCCATGACTTTTTTGTACTGATATAGAGCGATTTTGATAAAATAGTCTTCATAGAAGTTGTAGATATTTCTTTTATCTTTCCGTTGATATAAAGTTTGTAAATTTTAGAGTTCGGGATCAAAAGTTATGGGATTTAGAAGTGAGAAGATCGGTGGAAAGTGTATGAATTTGATATTTTTACTAAACACGGTTCAGTATTTTGGTGATATCTTGACCAGTAGAGCTCCAAATGAGTTAATTCTTATTTCTAACTAAAATAGAGACATGGAGCTACAAATTATCTGAAGGAATTGAATTTCAATTCAGTTCCTAAGACTTTCAATTTTTTGAGTGAAGTTGGATATAGTATACAGTCTTGGTTTAGAAACAATCTGAAAGTGTTTGGGCTATAACTTTCAAATTACTACACAAAATTGAATAATTTTGGTGTCATTGGAAACATAAGACATAGAGGAACATTTCTTTAGAAGGAATTATGAAATTTCGTCATTTACCTGATCAAAATAATGAGTTAAAATCTTAATAGATGATGGGAAAAAGGGGCAAAATTGGGAGAACCAATTAAATGAAGGGTAAATTGGACATTTTCACTCATTAATGACAAACTTGTAATAAGAGAAGTTGTTTGGATTTTAAGAAGAAGCAGAAACGTGACTTGAAGAAGAAAGGAGAGAAAAAACGAAAATTAGAGAGAAAGAGGGAGAGAGTATCGGTTTTGTGAAGAAGGAAGAAGAAAGTTAGGGTTTTGATTTTTTTTGAGTTGATTCAAGAAGGAAAAAGGTGGAAGAAGATGAAAGCTTCCATATGAGCCAAGAAACTCCTCATTTGGTGAAGGATCAAGGTAAATGCATGTTTGATTTGTTGGATTTTTAAAAAGGTTTTGGCTTAGATAGCTTAAGAAATTATGGGTTTAAGTTTTCTAAGATCAATTTTAGTGATTAAGTGTTATGGGTTGTCCAATTTGAATTCCTATTGATTACGGATTTTTGTCATTGATGAAGGAGATTAAGAGAGATAAGAGGAGCAAGAGAGGATGCATTTTGAACAAGTATTAAGCAAGGAAATAAGGTGGGTTCTATGTTTATAATTTGAGTAATGAGCCATAATTGTTTTCTTTTGAATCAAGAAAGAAAAATTATTTCAATTACTTCATAAATGTTTCTTTTATTGCTTTTGGATGATTTCAGGAATTGCTAAATGTTGTGGTATATGGAATTTTGATGATGAATTGTGAATTGCTAAATGAAAAGGTTTTCGGAAAATTCCATGTTCATGAAAGACAGGATTTCAAAATGTGTCGTAAGTTTTCGTATATGAATTTTGTAAATGAATTTTGAGTGATATCAGAATGATTTCAAATTGTTCCAAAATTTTTGTATTTTGTGGCTTTTGGATGATTTGAGTAATGGTAATATGATTGGTATGAGATTTTGGATCATGAATTGTGAAATGTTGATGGAAACGCATATGAAATGTGTCATGTGCATGACAAACAAGTTTTTGAAATGTGCCTTTGGGCAATCCGTTTTCAAGATGTGAAATGTATGTTATGTGGGTTTGGTTAGGTCCTTTAAGTATGTCAAGTGCACTTGTCAAAAGGCTTCTCCCGCCTGCCCGCTAGTGGCATGGAGCTCCTTCAAGAACTCCCATAAGTTCACGGTTACACATAACCGCTACGCAGAAATGTGTAGTACGTTATGTTTTTGGACCAACCCAAACCATTTCTGATGTGCCTATGTGTATGATTTGTGACAAGTTTCAATGAATTCATGATTTATGATGGTTATGAATTGCTTGATAAGTTGTGAAGTTTGAAAATATGTGACATGGATTTCAATTTGAACTTTAGAATGGAAATAAATACTTAAATGGTTTTTGCTTATTTCTTGGTTATAAACTTGTTACTCACGAGCGTTAAGCTCACCTTCCTTTCATTCCCCTCTCCAGGTGATGAGGAAGGGATTGGATGAAAGAAAGTCAAGTCATTTATTTGATTATGCATATATTGTATTTTTGAATTAGATGGATGTAAATGAGACTTTAGACATATGTTGAGAATTATGATATTTTCGCATCTTTTGTTGTATATTGGATTTTGAGATTGATGATGTAATGTGGTTTAGAATGCCATTAAAGTTGTAAACATTTATCTTGTGTTGTGAATGGATTGGTATATGGATTTGAAATGTAAATTGTGTATGGAGGATATGAATTGAGATTATGAATCTTGAATATGAATTGTGGTTGTATATATATATATACATATGTGAGATATTATGGAAAAAGAAGATAGGATTTTCGGTGAATGATGAATGTTATTGAATATGAGGAATCATATGAATTGGGATTGAGTGTTGGATGAATTCCAATGGGGAAGTTAAATTGTTTTGAATGATGTTGTAATAGAGAAAGTGAAGTTGTGATAAATTGTAAGTTTTGCCTGAGGATAAAACGTGTATGCTGATTTTCGAGGAAAAACTGCATCAATCTAGATTGAATTAGACAAAGTGGTCTTCACTTAAGTTGTAGTTCACCTTTATAGCTTTCCAACGATATAAAGTATGTGATTTTTGGATGTCGGGGTTGAGAGTTATGACCGTTTGAGTACGGGATGTCGCATAGGAAGTGTCTCTCGAAGGTTACACTTACATGACCAGTCTGCGTTAGCTCCCACGGTCCATGTTTTGACCCTCCAAATCATAGAATTTCATTTTGGTGTCTTCATGAAAGTTTTAGCCCTAGATGTCTTCTTTCCAACCATCTAAAAACAAAGTCAATCTGACCTCTGTAGTGAGAGTTATGGCCTTTTCTCCAAGGTGTGTTCAGTACAAGTAAAGTCATGAACATGTTGCATTTGCTTAGTCACAGCGTCTTCGTCCGACCTCCGATCGAGGTGATTTTTGAAGCGATAGGTTCCTAAGACATGCTTCTATCTCCTCATGAAAATTTGTAGCCTTTGGAATTGAATTGAATAAGTTTGATTGGTAGAAAGTAAGAAGTTAGTTGGGAGAGCATGATTAGGCCACAAACATACCTTGAGTTTTTAAGCATATTTTGAGCTATAAAGCTCCGAATGAGGTGGTTCTTGTTTCTAAATAAGCTAAAGATTAAGAGCTATTATTTTGAAGAAGTCAATAGTAATTTTTGTGATTTCCGCTGTGTGAGCTCGCCCTTTGTGACTTGAGATGTTATGAGAATGATGAGGAACCAATGATGGCTAATGAAAGTACTTTGAAGTAACTTTACGAGAAAATCCGCTCATGCTTTATAAGGGTTAAATGAATTAACCCTACAGGGTAATACGCACATGTTTCGTGATTCTGAAGAGTGTGGAAAAAAAATTAAGGAGTAATGAAGAAGAGCATGTTTTATGTTTTCGCAAGCGTTGGATTCCGGACTCAAGCGAGATCCAACATAGGTGGTATCAGAGCCAGGTTTTAGGATCTTACATGGGCGCATATGTATAAGTCACACACATAAGCAATTGTTAAGAGTTAAGCTGATAGAAATAGTAGGAAGTGTTAGTATAGTCATTATTTTCTTGTAATCTCTACTTTCGTATATAGCCGTTACATATATTTGTAATTATTATGTAAATAGCTTTCTCTAATTGGTTAGCTAGTCAATCTGTCATTTAAGGAGTATTAATCCTCTAGCTGATATTTAGGTATGTATAATCAAGTTTATTCCCTATTTAAAGGGAAGGACTCTCAATGAAAAGACAATTCGGCAAAGTTTATCATGGTATCAGAGCCCACTCTCTCGGTTCTTAAGTTATCGGTTTCGTTTTTTTCCTTTGGTTTTACTGATCTTATTTGCTGAACGATATTTGGGGTTCTTTTGATTGGTGGGTTTTGTGGGTATCTGGCTTTCTCAGTCTCAAAGCTTCAGTTAGACTGCTTTTGTGGTTATCTGGCTTTTGTGGCAGGAACAAAAAAATTCTGGAGAGTCTTCCTTCGTGTGGGTCAGTTTTGGATTACAGCTTCAGTTCTTGCGTGGGTCAGCTGCGTCCTCTACTGCTCTCTATTTTGTCTCTAACTTGTGTTTCGTTTTGCTGTGTTGTACTGGATATCTGCTGATTTGTGCTGCGTCCTCTACTGCTCTCTATTTTGTCTTTCTGGTATTTCTTGTGCTCTTCAAGATAACTCGTGAATATAAATCTGCTCTTCTGTTAAGAGACATTGTCACCATATTTTATTCCAAGACAACTCGTGAATATAAATATGCTCTTCAAGATGACAACTTCACATCACTTCGAGAGTTTTAATGTCCGTTTTACTAGAAAAAATTATTCCTCCTGGAAATTTCAGTTTCAACTATTTGTCACTGGAAAAGATTTATGGGGACATGTAGATGGCAGTGATTCACCTCCTACGGATTCAAGGGAGTTTCTCCAATGGAAAGTTAAGGATGCTCAGGTAATGACCTGGATTTTAGGGTCTGTTGACCCTCTTATTGTTCTCAATTTGTGGCCATATAAGACTGCAAAAGCTATGTGGGATTATTTGAAAAAGGTAAATAATCAAGACAATGCCACCAGACGTTTTCAATTAGAGAATGATATTGCTAATTACTCTCAGGGAAGTTTGTCCATCCAGGAATATTTTTCTGGTTTCCAGAATTTATGGGCTGAATTTACTGACATTGTTTATGCTAAGGTACCGGCAGAATCTCTTTCTATAATTCAAGACATTCATGAACAAAGCAAGAGAGATCAATTTTTGATGAAATTAAGACCTGAGTTTGAGGCTGTTCGCTCCAATTTAATGAGTCGAGAACCTTCACCATCCTTAGACATTTGTTTTGGTGAATTGCTTCGCGAAGAACAACGTCTTCTTACACAAAGCGCTTTCAAACTGGAGAATACTATCACAGTTGCATTTGCAGCTCAAGGAACAGGGAAGGGTTGAGATATGAGCAAAATTCAATGTTACAGTTGTAAAGAATACGGCCATATTGCTGCCCATTGCAGAAAGAAGTACTGCAATTACTGTAAACAACAAGGACACATTATAAAGGAATGCCCTACACGACCTCAAAATCGTAAAGCCAACACTGATAGTTCACG